>RJWT010040467.1:0-12506 GCA_004365215.1 Cuniculus paca
AGATGTTTATGATTATCTCTTCCTCTTGAATTTTGCCTCTAACAAGTATGTAGTGAACATCTTTATCTCAGTCATTTTTGGTTTGAAGTTCACAGTATCTGCAAACAGCATAGCTACCCCTGCTTTTTTCTTGGTTTCTGTTGCATGGGCTATTGTTTTTCATCCTTTTCCTTTCGATCTATGAGTTTCTTTTAGTTAAATGTGTTTCTTGTGCATAGCATAGTTTTGGCTCTTCTTTCTTGAACCATTCTGCCAGTCTGTTTCTTTCATTGGTGAATTGAGACATTGATGGTTACAGTTGATATGTTGGCTTATCTTTATGCTATTTTCCTGTTGCCAGTTCACTGTTTTTTCCTGTTTTATTGGTTGTTCTGCCTGGTGGTTTTTTTCTGATGTTATTCTTGGAATTGTGGGCATTTTTATCACTATCTAGGATATCTTTCAGTACTCTTTGTAGGGTTGGATTCTTGTGCATGAATTTCTTCATTTGTTCTTTGTCATGTCTTGTATTTTCTTTGTCTTGTTTCTCCATTAATTTTAAAAAATAGTTTTGCAAGGTACCTCAGTCTAGGTTGGAAGTTGTTTTCTTTCAGGACTTGAAAGATTTTACTCCAGGCTCTCCTTGATTTGAGGGTTTGTGTTGAGAAGTCAGCCATAATTCTAATGGATTTTCCTTAATACGTGATCTGTTTGTTTTCTCTCGCAGCTTTTAATATTCTGTTTTTGTACTGAATTTCTGTGATCTTGACTATTATATGTCTAGGTGTAGATTTGTTTTGGTTATGACTGTTTGGAGTGCTATATGCCTCGCTTATCTGCATGTCAGATTCTGTTCCCATGTTTGGAAAATTTTCTGCTATTACTTCTGCAAATAGTTTTTTTAATGTCATTTGTGTTGACTCTTGCTTCTTCACTGACACCCATAAGACTTATATTATTTTCTTTGCATCCTCTTGGAGCTGTTGAAGTGTTATTTCATGGTCCCTTGCTATTTTTAAGAGGTCTTTTCTTTCTAGCCTCAATCCTATGTTCATGGTCTGAAAGTATATCTTCAGCTTCATGCAAGTGGTTTTTCCAGCTTTCAGTGGAATTTTTAATTTTCTGGATATCTCTTTGAATCTGTTTCATGCATTCTAAGCCTTTCCTATTTTGTTCATTCAAGGTTTCCATCATTTTCCTGTGCTCCTCTATTTTTTTGTCAATGTCTTCTCTACCTATGTTGAGCAATTCTTTCATTATGGATGCCATTTCTTTTTTTTTTTTCACCCAAGAGATTATTTCTGATCTGATTTCCTCTGTGGCCTCATGGATTTGTATCTTTACTTCACTTGTTATCTCTTCAGAGATTTCAGGTGTGTGTCTTGCAATTTCTTTTATTTCAATGTCTCCTGTAATTGTTCTGAGAAGGTTGGAGGTCTGAGATTGTATTTTGCCTTTTTGTCTTGTCATTTTCTCCTGTTGGCTTGTATTTCGGTCTTTTTACTCTTGCTAGTTTCACCTATACCTTGTGTGCACCATTTACAGGGCCCTACTGTGTAGCTGGTTTTCTCCTAGTTGTCAGTCTGAGGTAGAGGGTAGCATCACTGGCACTGTCACAGGCCCACTGCGGGCTCCTGGGTGGAAGGTGGAATCAATGATGTGGTTTAAATTATTTTTAAAAAATTAAATTGCTGTCATTTAATGCATTCCCTCTAACTTTGCTATGATTTGAAAGTGTTTTCTTCCATTTTTCTATTCCTACTTTTGTTGCCACAGCAACAAAAGAGGACTAAGGAACTGTTAAGGCATTAGTATCCAAATTAATGGCATTCTAACCCTTTACCTGTAGTTGCCGTGTCCTTTTACTACAACTCCTGTTTTGTTTTACTTTTTTCTCCACCCAGTACTGAGGATTGAACACAGGGCCTTTGAACTAAGCTAAATTGCCAGCCTTTTTATTTTTAATTTTTAAATTTTGAGCCAGAATCTCCCTAAGTTGCCCAGCCCAGGCTTGGATTTGTGATTCTTTTGCCCTAGCCACCCAGAGTGCTGCAATTATGGGGGGGAGGCACCATATCTAGCTTTAACAACTGTTTTAAAGGACATCAGCCAGCAGTGTAAAGCTGGTCAATCAATACACACATACACACACACACACATGCACGCACACACACAAAGCTCGAACAACTTTCATTTGTTTTACAGTTGTCTGTTTGTATAGAAACTATTGGGAGAGAGCTTTTTCTAATAGTTGGAAAAAGCTTTTGTTTCCTGTGAATGGTTACATTACTAACAATTCTCTACGGTTGCATCTTTAAATGCTTACAATGTGATTTTCATTCATAGATATTAAAATAGTATGTTAGCCAGGCATAAGGCGCACACCTATAATCCTAGCACTCTCGGCATCTGAGGCAGGAAAGTTTGAGCCCAAACTGGGCAATTTAATGACTTAGCAAGACCTGTCTCTAAATGAAAAGGGAAAAATGAGCTGGGGTCACAGCTTAGGGGGGAAGACCCTGGTTCAATTCACAGTAACACTTCCCCGCCAAAGTGTCTTATAGGGAATAAGATTTTGATGTTATTTCATGCAACCTTCTGTGCCCTAAATTTTTCATATAGTGTGACACAAATTCTGAAAAATATGTATAGCTCTTATACTCTGAGAAGAATGAATTAAAATAGCATACGTCAGCAGACTGAATATTATATGTTTCTCATCAAGAAAAATATTTTTCCCTTGTTTTTGGTATCATTGGAGATCAAGCCCAGTGCCTCACACACATTCTAGGTAACCTCTGTACCATGGAACCACCACTCCAGTCTTTTTTTGTTTGTTTTTCTTTCTTTTTCTTTTTTTCTTTTTTTTGATACAAGGAACTGAACTCATGACCTCATGCTTTCCAAGCAGGCACTGTGCTGCTGAGCTGTGTTTCCAGCCCACAACTCTAGTCTTATATCAAGAAATAAATGGTTTAGAATAATAAAAATGTTAAGGGTACCGAGAGTGTAGCTCTGTGGCATAGTTTGTGCATTGTGTGAAGGATGTCTTAGGTTCAAGTCTTAGTATCAAAAAAGAAAAGAAAAATTACAATGGCCTCTTTTATAGAGTAGGTGAAAATTTTGTTTATTTGGTTTTTGTTTTTCAAGGACTGAATTCAGGGCTTTTGGTGCATGCTACATCCAGATTGTAAGTAAAACTATTGGAATAACAGATAATTGCTTGCTTCCATTTTTTTCTCTCTCTTTACAACTTTAAGAATTTTTTTTAAATATTTGCTTTAAGATTTTGAATAAAGCTTCTTTCTCTTGATTGTTACCTTTAACACTTTTAATTCCTATATTCAATCTATTCTCCAGGAGACAGTATTTTGTCTGTTTATATGTTTATGAAGGGCTTTCTTTGATTTTTTAGTACATGATTAATATTGAGTATCTTCTTGGGTGCTAGCTACTATCCTTCAATCTGGTTCACTATAAGGTTTAGAAGATTCCTCTTAGATTATATTATCTTCATTATTTGATTTATTTTTTTGGTGCTGGGGCTTAAACCTAGCACCTTGCACATGCTAAGCATGTGTTCTCTTGAGCTGCATGCTGAACCCTACATTACTTTTAGATTCAAATATACTATGATAGTGATCTTTGAACTGTTTTGATTATGTTTCGCTGTCACTAAAACTGTTTTGGAGCATAGATCACCAATATCTCTGTATATTTGTTTATGATTTACAAAAATTTGCTAATATTCAGTACTTTTGTTTAGGATATACAATATTAAATATAAATAATGGTAGGGTTAGATAAAGATGATATAAATAATATTCTAAAATATTTTGGTAAATTTAAAAGCTTTATGTTGTTATTAGTATCTCAAAGTGTATTAAATACTTGGGGTGATGTTAACTGTAATAAATACTGTAATTAAAATAATTTGTTTTAAATTCATAATTTTTGGGGCAGAGATTATAATTGTTTTTTCCTTACAGTTGACTGAAAACTGCAAGCAGAAGCAGCCGCTGTGACATTTTGTGTTATTTTGTGAGATTCTCTTACCTAGTAATATGTTTAATCTGTTTTTTAAGAAGTTTTTTTTTTTTTTTTGGTATTGGGGATCAAACTCATGACCTCATACTTGCCCAGCAGGTGCTTGTGCCACTGAGCTAAGAAATCTTTAGAAACCTCTCAGTTTCATAAAAGTTGTTTTAAAATAGTTAATGCAATTTAAAAATCCACATCACCATAAAATCCATAAATTATGATTTTGGGCATTATCCAAATGAGAGTGGAAACCTCTGTGAGCTTTTTTTACACTATAGAATTAATGTTTTTCCCATGTATCCCAGCTCGAGATATGTGTAATCCATGAAATGCCTAATATTCAGTGCCATCGGTGGAAGTAATTTCAACTTGCATATTAAAGTTTTCTCTTTATTCCAATAAAAATTTGACTTCATGGTTTCTTCTTACAATAAAACTGATCAACTTGACTGTTAGATTTTTGAGGAAATCGTTTTATTCAATTTTTGCATCTGTATGTAGACTCTAGATGCTCACAAACATTTCCTTGCTGTGCTCCACTATTTCAGCTTTAGCCTGACTTTAGTTTTTCTATTTGTTTGCTTTTTTTGTTTGTTTGTTCATTGAGACAAGATCTTCCTATGTAGTCCACCCTGGCCATGAATTCACTATGTAGCCCAGGCTGCCCTTGAGTTCACAATCCTCTTGACTCAGCCTTCAGTGTGCAAGAATTACAGGCATGTGCCACCACACTCACTAGTCTTTTTTGCTTTTGTGTATTTCCATGAGGTAAAATCACTAATTGTATTAAATTTGTTCCTAGTATTTTAAGAAATGATTTCATATTGAAAATTTGTTTTAGAAGTATTTTTATTCTTTAAATTTTAGAGATACATATCAGCTATTCTTTATGGAATGTGTTATTTATGTGTAAATAAAATTGAGCAAAGTGGCAGAACTAAACAAGGGTTCTCATCTCAGTGGTTAACTCTTCACAGAGAGAGCATTTCCAAATATGTTTTCATTTTTCATAATGACTAAAGAGATCTACTGATATTGAGAGAGAAAAATCAGTAATGCTAAACATCTGCAAGATTAAGGGCATTCATATCCCAATAAATTGTCTTGTCCAGCATATTTGTAGAACCTGTGAAACACTGAACTAAATTTATATTTTGGAGTTATACTTTGCTAGGATGATTTACTATTAATTTATAAATATATATTTTTATATTAAAGTCTACTTAAGTGTGCTTATATAAAGGCAAGGTATTGCAATAAAAGACATTTTTCTTTCTTGGAATTTTTCCTGTTTATTCATTTATTTATACTATGCTGACTACAATTCTTTGCAGCATTAAGCAGCTACTATTAGTGTTTTCATTTGGCTAGATGTTGAGACTAAAGAGATGAATAACATATTTTTCTGTTCACTTGTGGGGGAAATAATATTTCCCCCATGTAAATAATTTCTTTTTTTTTGACGGAACCAGGGATTGAACTCATGACCTTGCGCTTGCCAGGCAGGTGCTTAGGCCACTGAGCTAGATCCCTGGCCCTGGTGTTTTTGAGACAGGGTCTCACTATGCCGTTCAGGCTGGCCTTGAGCTCACTTTGTAGCTCAGGCTGGTCTTGAACTCACAACGATCCACCTGTGTCAGCCTCCCGAGTGCTGGGATTACAGGCGTGAGCCACCACGCCTGGCTAATGTAAATAATTTCTATAGAATATGATAAGTACTTCAGGAGAATTAGATTTAATTGAGAGATAGGTCTGAGAGGAGCAAGGTGTTAGGAAAAGGTTATCAGATTTTTAAACTCTTCTGAGGGCACTTCACCTTTTTATCTGAAAGTCCCATATTTACAACATACAACACTGGATCTTAAATTTGATAATGTAGTCAATAAGTATTAGTTGATTAACCCAATTGATATTTTAGCAAATATTTGGAGTACAAATTGAAATATGCCCAGACTGGCAAAGTGAGAAAAGAGAGGCAGGCTTAAAGTTTATGTAGAAAGTACTGGCAAGTAACCCTGGAAGATGAAGCTTAGGCTAGAGGTGAAGAAACTTTAAGGTGCTGGGTTACCATTAACGTTTTGTGTTTAAATGTTAAGTTTGTAGGGGAAGAGATATGATTAGATTTAGCTCACAAGGTTATAGAAAGGTATCTCCCCAGTGGTGGAGTACTTGCCTAGCATGCGTGGGGTCCTGGGCTTAATCCTCAGTACTGGAGTAGTGAGAGGGAAGGTCTCTCTTATGCAGGATGTATTTGATGGACAAGACATCATCTTTTCTTAGTAGTGAACTTCAGTGGTATAAGACCTGTATGGTCAGAATGTTAATGGAAAATCTAAAGTCATGCTTTTACACATTATTTTAATATTAGAGTTTATATGATGCAAGCTTAAATATATTGTATACAAAATATTTGAAATTTTCAATATATTTTTAGCAATTCTTTAATGATATTTGATTTAGATGTTTTATGATCAAGTTGACCAAGTCATTTATACTAGCAGTGATTGTTACAACATAAAGAAAATAATTAGTCGTCTTACTTAATTTTTTAAATAAGAAATTTACAAGCCTAAAGTTGATCAAGTGGTTCAACTGAAGATTAGTTGATAACTCTTTTAAGGTAGCTTAATAGCAAACAGTAATTTGCAAGAACATTTGAGTTGTATATAGAATTTTGATTTGATTGCTTCTACTGAGCAGATTTGTATATAAATCCTAACTCCTTTGCACTCTTAACAAAACTCCAACAAATACAACAAAGCAAATAATTTCAGAAAAATGAAAGCAGATTTTTTTTGTGTTTGACCTTGCATGGACTTTTCCACTGAGATATATCCCCAACCCTTTGAGAGTGCACATTTGTAAGAGTTAAGTAATATTTAGACTTGAGAATATTTAACATTTTTTTTTCTGCATCAGATGCAAAATTCTAATATCATTATTACAAAATACAGGTTATCGATAAATTGATTATTAAATAGCAATGAGTTTTTAGGTTTAATGTGAAATTTTAATGTAAAAGCTGAAATTGTGAAGCTTATAATTATGATTGAGAAAATAACATTGGACTTGATCCTCCTGTCCTCCTGATCCCCCTCTTTGTCTCAAGTAGCTGGGATTACATGTATGCACCACCACGCCTGGTCCTCTATCGAAGATTCTTTGAAGTGAAACAAGGTCTTTGTTACTTATGAACTTGATGGAGGTAGATTCTTTGTGTATTTTTATTATATTTTCTCCTGGTACTTTATAGTTATCTGATATCGAATTTAATAGTAACTTTAATGAAAAATCTGCTGTTTCAAACTTTTCAGAAGCATTTAATTTTTAGAAAAATAACTTTTTTGTACAAATTTCATTAGTTTATATAATAATTAAATTATATAATTACAGTATTAAAAATTGCTAGATTTAAAAATAAACATGACTTCATAGGCATGCAAATCAAGCAGTGAGAATGGAAATATAATGACCTACTGGGAAGGAGGAAAATTATGTAATTAGTGTTAAGATTTTTGCCTTTGCACATCTTTATTCTGATTATATACAATCATCATAGCCGTTATTTAATCAAATCAGCTTTCGGAGGTATCTCAAAGAGATCTGCTCTGATATACTGGCCTTCCCTGTTTTCGAATCTGAGGTTTGATTGCATAAATATAATCCCTTTTCCAGTTCCTTCATATTATATTATCCTGGATTATTGCCAATTGTTTCTTTATTTTACATTTTTTCCTTAATTATTATTTTTCCCTTTCTTAGATTATTGCCACCCATACTAGGAATTTCTTTTTTCATCTCATGTTCCCCTCACTACTATACCATTTCTCTAATTTTCATTCAGAGTTGTATGTGCTAATTTTAGTTCCTCTTCTACCAACATTGATTCTTTCATGCTTCTGTTTCCTATCAACTCTGCTGAAACTATTGTCATTGCCCCTGGTTTGTGTCTAATTTCAATTCCATTGGTTCTCATTCTTGTCTTTTTTGCCAAAACTAGTAACATGTGACATTGTTTATCAATTTATCCTCTTTAAAACATTCTTTTTCCTTTTGCTTCCAGAAAATGTGTGGGTGTTTTTGTTTTGTTTGTTTGTTTGTTTGTTTTACTATTTTGTTTTGTTTTGTTTTTTTGAGACAAGGTCTCACTATGTAGTGCAAGCTGGCCTCGAACTCACTAGCTTCAAATCTGTGCAGTCCTCCTGCTTCAGCCTCAAAAGTTCTGGGATTATAGGCATGTGTCATACCCCAGTCCTCTTAGTTTTATGATTTACCTCACCACTTTTATTTTATTTTATTTTATTTTATTTTATTTTATTTTATTTTATTTTATTTTATTTTATTTCATTGCTGGGCTCCTCTCATATTTCTGTTGATGCTCTGTCCTTGGAAAACTTATGTTCTTTCATAGCAATAACTGCTTTAGTGAACTAATTTAATCTCCAGAGTTTAAATAGCATCTAAATACTAATGATGATCAATTTTACTTAATTTTTGTTATTTAAAGGAAGAAATTTATGAACCTAAATTTTTTTTCTTTCAAATCAGACTTTCTTTACTTCTCTGTATGCCTATCTACTAAATATCTCAAATTTAGCATGATCAGTGATTGACTTTTGACTTTACTCTCCCAGATCTATCCTTTCCACAGTCTTTTTCATCTTAATCAATGGCAACTTATTCCTATTACTCATATGAAGAGGAGTTCATCACTGAGTCTTCTTTTTCCGCATTTATTGATTGTTTGTGGTGCTGGGGATCTAGGTAAGCAGTCTACCACTGAGCTACATCCCCGTCCCTTTTCCTGCATTCTTGACTCATCTTGTCCCTATCTTGCAATCCATCATCAAACTGTGTTGACTCTCTTTTCAAAATATATTCAAATTCTTATCCTTTTTTGTCACTTTTAGTGCTCCACACCTAGGTCACTGTCACATCATATTACTTGCAGTAGTCTTCCAGCCTCCTGTTCTTTTCCCAAACATCTATCTCAGCACAGCGGCCAAAGCGAACCTCATAAAACCCAAAACAGATCAGTGTTCAATCTCTCACCATGTGATTTAGAGTCCTTTCAGTGACCATTAGGACCTTTCATAATCCTTTTCACATCACTTTACTTTCCTCAACTCTGCGTGTGTGTGTGTGTGTGTGTGTGTGTGTGTGTGTGTGTGTGCATGCACGTGCTGCTAGGAATTGAACCCAGGGGCTTTTTGCATGCTAGGCACATGCTCTGTAACTTAGCTACATCCCCAACCCTTTACATATTTCTTAGTATACCTCCTTTAGTTTGCCAGCTACGCTAGACTCCTTGCTACTCTTGTATGCATTTCAGATAAAAACACTTTTGTCCTCTAAGATATTTACATTTACTGTTCTTTCAGGTAACTTTATAGCTTATTTTCTCCTCTCTCAAACCACTGCTCAAATGTATGTTTCAACATGATTGTTTCCTTAGCACTAATCAAAATTGCCTACCCCTACCCTGAACTCCCTCTTTTTCTGCTTTATTTTTTCCCGTGACACTTACAGCCTTCAAATGTGCTTTTATGTTTATCTATATATGTATATGCCTATATACATACATATATATAGATATATAAAATGTGTGAATATAATATATATGTGTGTGTGTGTGTGTGTGTGGTGCTAGAATCAAACCCAGAGCCTTCTTCATGCTAGACAACCACTATTTCCCAATCCCTCTCTATAATTTTAGTGTGTTTCTTTCTAGAAGAAAGTAAGATTTTTGTTTTCCTTTTTTTGGTTCACCATTGAATAACAAGATTCTAGACAGCACTGGCATGTCATAGTCATTAAATATATTTCGTATGGAATAAATGAATTCCCTATCATACTAAAATTATTTATCTTTATTCCACTCTATGGTAAACTTCTTGAGGGTGAAGGCCGTGATTTCTTGGAATCTGTTTCTTCAGTGTTAGTACACATAGTTTGTATTAGACTTGTTTCATTCATAAAAATATACCATTTATTTTCATAACACAATTATACACTAATTTTTTGTTGCTATGTACTCTACAAACAATCACACATTGTTTTATAGAGTTAACTTTCAGATTGTGTAGGCAATTTGTTGACAGATTAGGTACTGGAAAATTCTCTTGGGTTGATGTCTAGTGACTTTCTTATTAATTATTATGAGTGCATAAGTTTTTCCATCTTGTATTTGGAGGTGTGGTTTCTGTGTAGTCTAAGCTGGCCTTAATCTTACTATGTAGCCGAGGCTGGCCTCAGAAAATCTTCCCGTCTCAGCCTCCCAAGTGCTGAAATTACAGACCCATGCTGCCATGTGCAGCTCCCACTTGTATTTTCACAGATAAAGACACAATGAATATTTAAGAATCTTTAATAACCTGAAGATGCAGCATGTATAAGAAATGCATCAAATTTAATGTTTACAAAAGAGACAGTTTATTTCTCTGTGAAAGTATTTACTTTAATGGGGGTTTGGGATGCAGTTCAGTGGTAGAGTGCTTGCTTTACATGGGGAGGGACCTTGGCTTCCATCTCCAGTGCTGTGCAATTAAAGGAATAAACAAACAATAATTCGGGGTATATCCTTTAAGACCTTTTTATGTGCAGGTAAATGTATAACTAATCTAAAGAAATCTAGTTACTGTATGTATTGTTTCACAGTTTATCTTTTCTATTTGTGTAACAAAAATCCACCTTGTCAATAGATGAAATGTTCTCTTTTTTTGCAGGGAGGGTACCAGGAATCAAACTCAGGACCTCACACTTGCCAGGCAGGCACTGTGCCACTGTGTTATATCCCCAACTCATGTCCTCTTGATAAGCATTATGCAGTGATATACAATCATTTTAATAACTCCCTTATTGAAGGCCATTTAATTTGTCTTTAATTTTGGAAATCAGTGGGTTATACTGTACAGGGTTAAATGTTTTCTGCAGTATAGTGCGTTAAAGGGTAAATGTTTACACACTTTTCTAAACATTTCACTATGTAATTTTTTCATGGACCACATAATTTCTTCAGAGATATTGGAACATCATATCACTGATGCTCCATTGAAAAGTTTTTGGTACTTAGCAATGTTATTTTACTTATAAGGAAATTAAGACCGGGTTAGTGGAAAATTGGAACCACAGTCTTATTTTCTTTATTCTTTTATTGCTTGTTGTTCTTTTTACTTTGAATTTAATCTTCATTTAGTATTTCTTTTTCCTGACTTGACATAAGAAAGTTAAGAACTAGAATTTTTTATAAGGGAGAAATTCTTTTTGTGTTTGATTCTACAAAAAAATTAGCTTTTAGCTTTTCTTTTTGTCAGCCTGTGGTATTTTGGGAGATAAGGACAAGTAAAAACTAGTTTTAGTTAGTTGGATATAGCTAAAATCACCTAAGTTCCCTGATATAAATGACCAATTCTTTTCTCATGTTGAATACTTCTTTCAGTTACTTTAAAAATAAAAGTCCTTTGAAAAGCAGTATTAAGTTTGAAAGTGCCTAGTAGATTTCTAAGCTATTCATTTCACCTTTCTCTTTCTCATTCAGGTACCTATTTTTATTTCTTGTGGGATATGGAAGTACTCTGGTCAATCTAGATTATTCTAGATATGTTTTAAAATAGAGCTATTGTTGAGTCTTTTCACATAATTAGTTCTACTTCTGTCTCTTTCTGGGGTGTTAGGTTCTAATCTTGGGATACATTCAAAGTATATTTTCCTTTTCTCATACAGCATTTGCTTGGATCAGTAGTTTCGTGTAATGAACAATAATCATTGGGCTAGGAATTGGTATTTTTCAGGTTTTAAAATTTAACTTATTTGAAGAAATAAAATTTTTTTATGATTATAAAGATAATGCATACTAATACAAAAGTTTAACTAATAAGAAAGAATTTAAGAAAGTTAACGCAAAATCCTGTTACCTGGATGTAAATGCTCTTCTCTGTAAATATACACACGTATTTATAAAGTATTAAGCATTGTATTCTGTAAACATATACAGATAAAAATAAGATCCTATTCTATTGGTTTATAATTTTTCTTTTTTTCATTTTGTTTTTGTTTTTGTTTTATTTGAAGAGAATAAAACCAAATGAAATAAAACAGAATAGAGTCAATCACAACAAAACAATGAATGTGGTACAGGACTTCAAAACAATGTAAAAGGAAATCAATAATGGCTACCATAATATATCTTGTGATCTTCAAAATAACTGCCTATACTATCAGACATAATAAAATCAAACAAAATAGAACAGAATAAAACCAATCAAAACAAAATAGTGAAACAATACAGGACTTCAAAACAAGACAATAGGAAAACAACAGTGGCTACCATAATGCCTCTTGTTGTCTTCTAAGTAGCTGCCTATACCATCAGACATAATACAATCAAATAAAAAAATAGAATAAAATCAATCAAAAAACAATGAAAGCAGTTCAGAGCTTCAAAACAAGATAATAGAAAATCCATAGTGGCTACCATAATATATTTT
>RJWT010040468.1:0-12477 GCA_004365215.1 Cuniculus paca
GAAATTGAACTCGGGACCTCGCGCTTGCCAGGCAGGCACTGTGTCTCTGAGCTAAATCCCCGGCGTCTGCCAAGAGCTTAGAAATGTTCGGTGGCAATTCCAGGCTCTCAGGACAGCTAAATGTTAACTGGGGGAAGAAGTAATTTCCAGGTCACTACTTGTTCACTTGCTCAGTTACTTACTTTCAACTTTATTTAGGGGTGGAATTGAGAAAGAAAAGGGAATTAAATAAGTACTGGGATGTCCGCGCCCATGATCCCAGTACTCGGGAGGTGGAAGCAGAAGGATTGCCGAGAGTGTGAGGCCAGCTTGGGCCGAAAACTGAGTTTAAGGGCAGCCTAGACTATACAGTGCAACCGGTCGCCAAAAAAAAAAATCAAAATTCATGTTACACTACCTGCCGGGTGTCAAATCCTCAAGTGTAGGTAAGCCATAGAAACTGTAATTAAATAATAAAATAATTGCAGTGTTCTATATGATTATTCTTAGTACTCGAGTATTTAATGTGGTTTTGTAGAGTTAAGTCATAAATGTTCAGTCAGTAGCTGAAGATTGTATATGTATGAATGTATTTCATATGAGAAGAAAACCTGAATAGTATTATATTTATTCCTCTAAATGTAGAATAGGTAGACGAATTTGTTTTTTGGTTTTTTGAGACAGGGTCTCACTATGGGGTTCAGGCTGTCCTTGAACTCACTATGTAGGGCAGGCTGGCCTCAAACTCCCAGTGATCCTCCTGTCTCAGTCTGCCTAGTGTTGGGATTACTGGGGTGTGCTATTACTGCTGGCTGATGAATTTATTTTGCAAGAAGTAACAAATCTGGTCTACAGCCATACCACCCTGAACACACTCAAATCTCGTCTGATCTTGGAAGCTAGGCAGGATCGGGCCTGGTTAGTACTTAGATGGGAAGAAGTAACAAATCTGTGCTTTTTTACTTCTCTTCTGTTGTTAAGAGTGACTATTTTACAGTGGTAAAAATATTCATGGCATCTATTTACTTGATAATGTTACCAAAATACAGAGTCTTTTTCCGAAATGTATGTTTTTTGTGGAAAGGAGGGAAGCCTTCGCTGTTGTGTAATGCTGGGTTTCCTCTCCCCGCATCAGTGTTCTTACATCCTTTTACAATGCTGAGGACGAGTCAAACCTTCTCTTGCCCAAGCTTCCCACATTGCCAAAAAAGTAAGTAGCAGAGTTTTATTTCTTTGGAATTAATCTTGAAGATTTTTTCCTCTGATTGTAACAGTGACAGTTTTTTCAGATCTTTCAAAAAATAGATCTCTGTTAGAATTTTTTTACCCTTATCTCTCTTTCTCTAGTTATAGCAACACCTCAAAAATATTTAGGTAAGATATACCTTTTTTGCTTTCAAGTAAAATAATCTTTTATTAAGGTTAAAAGATATCATTGAAAGATGACCCAATTTATTTTTATATTTTAGTGAAGAAAATTCTGATGAAATTATTAAGCTGTTGGGAGATGTCAGGTAAATCTTACAAATACCTTAAGTCTGATTTTTTTATTTATTTTTTATTTTTTTTCAAATTATTTTATTTCAAGAAGAAAAGAAAAAAAGACTACAACAAAATCTCAAAATGTTAATTGGGGGCAACAGTGGTACATACATTGCACATTGTTATCCCCAAATCATTCACCCAGCGCACAAGACAGCAGCATTCAATTGTCCAAACAATACCAGCATAAATCTTTTCTCTTCAGTGAACTCAGAGAAATCAGTAGTATAACTACCTTAACTATTATTTTTATATACACATGCTTGTTAAGTCTGATTTATGTTGACATTTAATTCTTCAGAAGTTTCTAGAACAAATCTTTCATTTGTTATGCTATTATTACATCAGCAATTTGCACTATATGTACATGGTAATGTTTGTCATTTTTATTGTATGGTCTTTCATTTGGTCAAGTTTTAGTGCAGTGTCCTCTTCTGTGTTGTAATAAGAACAAAAATACAAGAGTTTCTAAATTTTAAACTTATCATCCAAGTTCTTTAAGCCTATTTAATGTTTTACATCATATCCATGATAAAACTGACAGCACTTTATATTAACTGAAAAAAGATAGTTTTGTTATTGACCTTATATAACTATCATTGTTAATGTTATTTTACTGTAAACTAATTTTTGATACTGGGTGGGAATTAAGCTCAGGCCCTTGCACTTGCCAGGCAGGCAATGTGCTGCTGAGCTATGTCCCCAGCTTTTTTTTTTTTTTTTCGCGGCACCTGGGATTGAACTCACGACCTTGCGCTTGCCAGGCAGGCGCTTAGGCCGCTGAGCTAGATCCCTGGCCCTTGTAAACTAATTTTTAAATATTTTAATTTTTGTTTTCTGACAGGGTCTAGCTATGTAGTTCAGACTGGCTTTGAACTAACTCACAGCGATCCTTCTGCTTCAGCCTTCCATGTGCTGGGATTATAGGCATGTGCCACAATGCCTGGCCTTGAGTTTTTTTAGGCTACAGGGAATTTATGTTGCTCTTTTGAGAAAAAAGGATAGGCCTGACAAGACTGTGGGTTTGCGTGGCTTTTGGTTCTCTCTGCAGAGGACCTTGGCATGTAGATTATGTGAGAGCAGGAGCATTTGTAGCTCGGTTTAACAACTTGATCACCTTTGTTGATTGGTCTTCAGCTTGTTGCATTATTTTTATTTAGGCTCAATATTCTTGTCCTTGGAGGAAGCTCTGGATTTATTGAACTTTATGCTTATGGAATGTTCAAAATTGCTCGAGTCACTGGGGTAAGTTTCTGTTTTAAAATTTTCTATATCGTTTCTCTTAGAATATAGTAGCACATTTATTTATAGAGTAAAAATTGTTTTTTTTTCTAGTTTCAGTTCACTCTTAAATTTTTAGAGGACAGTTTTCTTACAAAGATAAAATAATAGTGATATGATGTCTATAGAAATCAGGAGCATTTGATAGTCAAGTTCTTCTTACCAGAAAGATTAGTGCAGTCCATTCAGTGATGGTGTGGTGTTGCACCCTAACTCTGTAAAAGCTAGAATTTGTGATTGTAATGTAATGAAGTCATCAGAAGCAGTCTTACGCCCAGTGCTGAAGCTGCCACAATTGCCAGTCTCAATCTTCTGCAAAGGTTTTTGCACCTTACTCTTTGCATCCCTGGAGGGGTAGAAAGTAACACAGGCTGTGGACTCTGCTTCTTCAGCAGCTGCTGTGGACCCTCAATAGGTGTTTGTGTTCCGTGCCCTGGCAGGGTGTAGGGTGGGCTCTTGCCTTCACCTGCTGTGCAGGTCTGGTCAGGACCAGGATGTGCATCTGCTTTCTAAAACTGAATTTCTGCTTCACGTATTCAGGCAAATACAGCCTGGCAGGGTCACCAGATGTACTGAGGGGCGTTAACTATTTTACAGGTTGCTGGCACTTGTCTTGCATTGTGCTTATCAAGTGATTTGAAGTCACTATCAGTGGTCACAGAGGTGTCTACCGGTGGTGCTCACGAAGTTTCATACTTTCAGGTGGGTATTGGAACCTAATGGCAATAGAGAATAAGCTCGTATTTTATGGGTCTTTTTTTGTTTGTTTGTTTTTCTTTGGCTGTATTGGGGATCAAATCCAAGCCATCACATGTGGTGAGTATGTTCTCCACCACTGAAGTAAACCCCTAGCTCCTGTAGTTTTTTCATATCCATATCTCACTGTATTCTAATTGTCATCAAAACAACACAAGTCTACTTCGAGTTTCTAAGTCTTGTGCACTGGATGTCATTATAGTGAATACTGCATTGTTTTCCTCCCACGCCAGTACAGTTTTCATAGAAAGGGCTTTGGTGGTGTGGTAAAAACTATGCTAATAGTTACTAATGGGGCTGGGGATACAGCTCAACGGCACAGCGCCTGCATGGCAAGCATGAGGTCCTGAGTTTGAGTTCTGGTACCAAATCCAAAACAAAACAAAAACAAAAAAAAAGCATGCTAGTAGGTTACTATACTAATTTAACTTTGAACCAAGTACAGTGATATCTCAGTTGTTGAACTCAATTCATTCCAAATTCATGTGTGAACCCCACAAGATTTGAGAACTGAGTGTATTTTTCCCCTAAAAAATAATGGAAAACCAAACAATTGGTTCTGAGGCCACAAAGTACACTTAAGCATTTGTTTTTTCAAGACTAACAAATTTCACAGTAATTTGTTTCTTTAACTCTGTCGTGATTCTCAGTTTTCCTCTTAGCTTTACTGCAACTATCACTAACTTTCTTGGGAGCCATGGTTATGATATTTTGTGCGAAAAAAGCACAGTGGCAAATGTTTTGACACAAGCTCTGCATGTTGTCTGGGTCAGAGCAGCACTTAGGTTGAAGTGTCACCCCTTTGTGTCCACATCGAGACGCAACGCGTGACTTGGTCTCAGTCTGTACAGGGAGGGTGGTTTGGTTTGGTTTGGTTTTGTGACAGGCTCAGTGCTATGTAGCCCAGACTGGCCATAAGCTCACTAAGTAGCCCAGGCTGGCCTGATACTCACAGTGATCCTCCTGCCTTAGCCTCCTGAATCCTGGAATTATAGGCATGCACCACCATGCCCAGCCCTTATACAGGTTTCTTCAAGTTAGAGTTTCAGTTCGACTATAGAGCAGAGTTACAAAAACCAAGCGGATACTTTTTGATTTTTTTTTTCCTATTCAAGTAGTGGAAAGTTTGAACTTGGAGCCCTTCAATAACTGAGATATCACTGTACTGTATTTTCTTAGAATTGTCCCTAACATTATCAGAGACTACTATTTATTGATCATTTGAATATGCCAGGTACCGGGTGCTTCCCACTTGGTGTGTGGCTCTGTGATCCTCCCCGTTTGATGAATGCGTACCCTGGCGCACACAGGCACTGCAGGGCCTGCTCCGTGTCAGTGTTAGAAAGTGCTGTTTGTGTAGAAAGACCACTTAATAATTGAGAACTTTTCTTACTGTGTGCTGTTTATTGTATAGTTTAAGGAAACGGATAGGCTCCCATAGAGTATTCAGATTTTAGCTTTGTCTTGCCAAGAAATCATATCAGGATTTTCATCTTAAATATCTGTTTTGGTTACTTTTCTCTCGTTGCTGAGACAAACACCTGACACCCAAAATTAGGGAAGAAAAGGTTTATTTAGCTTACAGTTCTTGGTGGTTTCAGTCCATAATCAGCTGGCTCCAAAGCAGAGTGGCATGCCACTGGGGCAACACTTCAAGGCAGCAGCCAGAGCAAAAGGTAGCAAAACAAACCTCTTCTCTACCCTTAAATTGTACACAGGTCACTCCCCCCCCCTTCAGGGTGGGTGTAACACTCATAATGTCCTTGCTTTCCTTTGCACAAGATGAGGATATTTACAAAGTAAGAACCCTGGATCCCTGCTGAGTCTCTCAGTTAAACTTCTAAACTTCTCAAGTTGACACAATGTACCAACCATAAGAATCCACCCCTTGTCAACTTGGCAACCAGACATATTTCTTTAAATTAGCCTCCAGATACCAAGACGTGCAAATTCTTACCATTTTGCAACTTTAACATTATAACACAGCTTAACAATCCTTAGGAACCAGCAGTAAGTCAATCAACATTACACATTAGAAACATAACATTTTGTCCTTGGCCTCCCAAAGACTCATGTACATCCCCAAATGCAAAAGGCATTTAGTCCATCTGCAAGAGTCTCCAAAGTCCTAGCAGTTTCAGCATTGCTGAAAAGTCCAAGTCCCAAGTCTCTGAAATGTAAGGCAAACTCTTAGCTGCAAGTCCCTGTACAAATGAAAACAAAGTTAAACACTTAAAACATGCAAAGGCACAAGACAAACATTTTCATTCCAAAAGTTACAAACAGGAGGGTACAAAGCATTGGGACCAAAACAAGTCCAAAATCCAGCAGGGAAAATGTTAAGTCCTATAGTTGCTTGTCCAGTATCTGAAGCTATCTGTGGCAAATTGTGAGCTCCAAAGGGCTTGTGTGGTTCCACCCCTATTGCACTTCTAGTGGTCACCGATCTTGTGGCATCTCTCTTGTGCTGGCTGTGCTCCCTCATTGCAGGTTTCCTCCGATGATCCACATTCCTGCCTTTTCCAAACTTCTGCAGTCTCCATTGCACCTTTGGCATCACACTCACAGCTTCACACACTGCCCTCTCAGGGGCACACTGCCTGGCCTCCCAGGCCCTCTGAAATCGGGGTGGAAGCCTTCTCAAACTCAGAACTTGTTCATTCCATGTGCACCTAAAACCAGCATCACGTGGATGATGCCGAGGTCTGCTGCCTGCTGGAGCAGTAGCCAGGCTTTCCTCTCTCTTGGCTGTAGGGGTTGAGCACCTGGATCGCTGGGCACTCTGAACTTGATTGTGAGGAACAGAGTCTATGCCGCCGCCATTCTGGAACCTCTTGGGGCCTCTGCCACCACTCTGGAACATGGTGCTCTGAGGCTTTCTCCTCAAAGCAAAGTCTTCCACTTTTGCAGTTTGGAAGCTGTAAAGGTTGGAGACTTGCTGCTTTTTGTACTGCCTTCAGGTCATCTTTTTTATTTCTCTGTTCCTCAGCAGTTGAGTTTCAGCTTTATCTTTACAGTACATAGCTTTACTGGAGCTTCCTTTCTGGTCAAGCTCTTGTTTCATATCACCCTGCTGGGTTCTGTGCTCTTGGTTCACAATGTAAATCTGGCTAAAAGCCCCCAACAATAGCCATGCCATGGCCTCAACATTCGACTGCCTTGATATTTCTTTTGCCAGATTAATCAGTCCACCATTCTTAATCTCAGTCTCAGGCAAAGTCTCTGGACATGAGCAAAATGCAGACAAACTTTCTGCCAAGCCATAACATACATCAACTGGAGTCCAACATCCGATGCAGTCCTTCTTACCAGCAAAAACTTCTTGAGCCTGGTCTTTACTGACAAGCTGTCTATCAGCCTCCTGGTCTCCTGAGCTCTGACCAGAATCTCCCCTACAGAACAGCCTAAGCTGGTCCAAGGCTATTCTTTCAGGTGACAGCTCTGAACCTTTCCAAACTCTTCCTACAAGCCATTTCCAAAGGCTTTTGAACCACATGGTCAGGTATAGTCACAGCAATGACCCCACTCCTCTGGTACCAAATTCTGTTTTGGTTACTTTTCTCTGGTTGCTGAGACAAACACCTGACACCCAAAATTAGGGAAGAAAAGGTTTATTTAGCTTACAGTTCTGGAGATTTCAGTCCATAATCAGCTGGCTCCAAAGCAGAGTGGCATGGCACTGGGGCAACACTTCAAGGCAGTAGCCAGAGCAAAAGAGCAAACAAGCCTCTTCTCTACCCTCGAATTGTACACAGGCCACTCCCCCCCTTCAGGGTGGGTGTAACACTCACAAATTGGGTGGTGCCTTCCTTTGCACAGGATGAGGATATTTACAAAGAAGGAACCCTGGCTCCCTGCTGAGTCTCTCAGTTAAACTTCTGAACTTCTCAAGTTGACACAATGTACCAGCCATAAGAATATCCCAGCCATCTGCCTGAGTTCCCCAGAAAATCTCAGACAAAAGCGAACAAAACAATGATGCCTCCCAGCTGTCTCAGTGTCACAGCCTGGAGTTACAATTCTCTACTGCACTGGTCCATGTTCACTGCTCCTCTTAACCGTCAGAACCTGTGATTGCCAGGATGGGCTGTAATAAAGTGATTCACTTTTTCTGTGAAGTTTGTAATAGATATTTTTTAGTGACAACTTCATTGAGATATAACTTATATAACATCGATAGGTATTTTCCTTATATTTATCAATAACCTTTAATTCCTTCTACTTCCATGACAATTTTAAACATATTGGTGGCCATGTATTGGTTGTTTCATACTAATGTTACAAAGTGGGCGGTTCAGTTCTAGCTGCATGGCAGGGACTGAGGGAGTGACCCCGGCAGTCCCTCGCGGACTCCGAAATCTGCAAGTCGTGCTCTTAGTCTCAAACTGCGTCGCCTCAGTGAGGCTGAGTTCTGATACCGCCCTTCTGATACCTAGTTAGACCCTTCTTTAGATTACAGGATTGGATTTTGAACTGGGCAGAAATAATTTGTCTTTAAAGTAAGCAAATGAATCTGATTGTGACTCTCCCTCTTTATTTTACAGCTCGAAACTAATCTCTTGTATTCCTTCTTACCTGAAGTAACTCGGATGGCTAGAAAGTTTACTCACATTTCAGCTCTTTTGCAGGTTTGTATTTATGGCTTGCTTTAGGTATTTACTGAAAGTTTCATAAGGGAAAATGATATTTTATTTTGTAAAGCCTTCTGGAATAAAGGTCTTTAGTCTGCTAACCTTAAAGTATTGACGAAAGCTAGAAAAGAAAATGTAATTGAGACTTACTTCTACCCAGTCCTGTTTACCACCTCCAAAAGAAAATAAAAAGTAGTTTAAATCTCTTCACATGTTCTCTTATTGCAAATAAAGTATGGTGGAAAACAATCTTCCTGCGAGTTAGCATTTATTCCTAATGCACTTGGCCCAGATTAGCGCCTGTTCCATAGGTCAGCAGTTTGGGCTGTGGAAGTCTGTGCCAGGCAGGCCCAGTTCGAGGTGCTGGTCCTGTGGGCTGCAGGTGTGCGGGCCTGGGGTGGCCCTGCTGCTCCCCACTTCCCTCCTTGTGCCTCTGCGGCTTGTTTGTGTGGTCCTGCTGCTGGCAAGGAAGCAAGATGCGAGTGGCAGTGTGCTCAGCCTCGCTCTGGGGCGTTGCACTCAACAGCAGTGTTCCTGCCGCGCTGTGAGCGTGGGACCTGAGCCAGGCCTCTCCAGGAGCTGCAAAGAACTCAGCATTGTTTGTTGTTGTTGGTCTGTCAATTTCCTTGATGTCAATTTGCTTGATGGGATCTAGAGATCAGTATCTTTTTTTATTTATATTTTTGGTACTGGGGATTGAATTTGGGGGCCTTCACTTTGAGCTACATCCCCATTGCTTTTTTTTTTTTTTTTTTTTTGAGACAAGCTCTTGCTGAGTCACTCAGTTGCCCCGGCTACGGTTTTACTTGTGATCTTCCCCACCTTATCCTCCCAGAGTGCTGGAATTACAGGGGTGCACTACCATGCCTGACTGAGATCAGTATCTTTTTAGTGCTGTTTCAATAGCTGAACAAACTAGCATTTTCACAGTTATTATACATAAAATGTATCTTTTGTAAAAAACTTGAACTGGCCACGTGCCTATAATCCCAGAATTTGGGAAGTGAGGCAGGAGGATCTCTGGGAGTTTGAGGGTAGCCTGAACTGCATAGTGAGACTGTGTCTCAAAACAAATAAAAAACAAAAACAATAATGAAAAAACTCAGTGGTATTTGTTTTACCAGATATAAACTAAACTTTTTTTTCAATGCTAGGGATTGAACCTAGGCTTCACACATGCTAGGCCAGCCCTCTGCAGTTGAGCTACATTCCCAGCCCTGTAAACATGTTTTGTTGGGAAAGTCTAAGAAAAATTGAATAGTTAGGTGATTATAAAAAATTAGCTACACTGTACTCTTTTCCTTGAACTTAGTTAAGAGAGATTGAAAGTAAATTCTGGGTTTCTTTGTGATACTTGATCATAAGAAACATTTAGTTTGTTGGTTTAAATATTTTTCTTTTGCCTTTTTTTGCTAATAGTATATAAATTTGTCACTGACATGTATGTGTGAAGCATGGGAAGAAATACTAATGCAGATGGATTCCCGTCTCACCAAGTTTGTGCAGGTAAAACAGCTGAAATTTCTCATGGAGAGAGTTTAAAAGTACATAATCCTGTGTTTAGCTTTTTGGTACATGAGAAAAAGCAGCCTGATTTGTGAAAGGCTAAGGCTGTTATTCCTTTCAGATGGCTTGGTCTCACCTCACAATATTATCTCATAGAGATTTGCAAAACGGGCTCTGTCTTAGTTTTCCACTGCTGTACAAAGTGCCCGAATTGGATAACATATAAAGAAAAGAGAATTGTTTAGCTCTCGGTTTCAGTGGCTGGAAATCCAAGACCGTGCAGCCCTGTGTGCTCTTCCGGTGAGGAGGGCATCTGGCAGGAGGGTGTGTAGGAGGGTCACCTGGTGGGACAGGCAGGGGAGGCTGGAGAGGAGTCAGCCTTGCTCTTTTGTTAACAGGGCAATCTCTCAGGGACTACCAGCCTCCCCTGAGAATCCCTCTTTCTTCCCAGGCTGCACCCCAGTGACCTAACCACCTCCCACTCGCCCACCTCCTAGGGGTTCCACCTCAGCAGCCTCCAGCACAGGAGCCTGGGGGCTCACACCGTGGGAGCTGCAGCAGACTCTGTCCCCAGGGCTTCACCTAGTGGCTTGCAAAGTAAGGGCAGGCGTGGAACCGCTGGCGACCTGTCTTCCGCCACTGATACTCAGACAACTGATTTATGGACGAGTCTGCGGGAGCGTGGAGGCAAAGAAACGTGTCTGCCTGTAATCTTGAGTAAAAATACTTGCGATTTAAAACATGTGAATTGGATTTTCTCTTTTCCTTTTGTTAGGAAAAGAACACAACAACATCAGTGCAGGACGAATTCATGCATCTGCTGTTGTGGGGAAAAGCAAGGTAATGAGCTCAGGTTATGGGCTTTTGCTTTGCTGCTTTTCTCTTCCTCTTCCTCCTCCTCCTCCTCTTTTTATAGCAATTATTTATCTCAAAAGTAATTGTATTCTTTGTAAAAATAAATAGAAAATTCTAGTACATAACCAAAAAACCAAAAAAGGTACGTATTTTTCTGGGCTTCATATGCACATTTTTAATGTAAATGTGATCATTTTATGTGTTGGCATGTGTTTTATTAAATGTAAAAAATTTTGAAATTTTAATGTCACCAAACTAATTTTTTCCTTTCTGGTAACTTAAAAAGACCTTTCACATTTTAAGAGTATTCCAAGATTGGTTTGGATTTTCTTCTGGAGCTTTTCTGTGGTTTATGTTTTATACTGTTCCACATTCCACATGTGGCTACGTGGTTGTGTACTGTGGCAAGCTGACTCCTTTTTCCCTAAATGATTGAAGCTCTGTCCACCGTGACTGAGTGCCAGCCCTGTGTGCTGCTCTGAACGGCGGTATGAGCATGCAGCACGTCCTCGTGTATACCTCAGTCTGTTTCTGGCTTTTGTTGTTTCCTGTTTTCTGTCCCTTCATAAGTACAACACAAGTCATTTCTTTTTCTTTTTCTTTTTTTTTGTCTTTTTGAGACAGGGTTTCACTATGTAGTTGAGGTTGGCCTCAAACTCCCAGAGATCCTCCTGCCTCAGCCTCCCAAATGCTGGGATTGCAGGCATGTGCCAGCATACCCACCCAGTTCTGGTTTCTTTTGAACTATTCATTTATTTTGTTTCAAATTTTTCTTTGTACTTTGAAAATTAAGTTTTAAGTATGCATTGAAGTTTGAATGGAGAAATGACTAAAAACGGGGTTTTTTTTTATTTCAGTGCTGAACTCCAGACTCTATTGATGAACCAGTTAACAGTAAAGGTGCTGTTCAAGTATCTGTATTTATGAATATATTTTAATTTTTTCTTATTTAGAGTAGCATATATCCTAGTCATATTCTAAATTTGTTTTCTTCTCTTAATTAGGGCTTAAAAAAGCTCGGCCAGTCTATAGAGTCATCATATTCCAGTATTCAGAAGTTGGTTATAAGTCACTTACAGAGGTACGAAGGCGATGTAGAAGTTTTTGGTATTGCAACCACACATAGGTAGCTTTGATCTTTTTGCAACCTTTCCATGGTCTGGCATTTTCTTTTTGTGTTCTTGAGCTAAAATTGTTGCATTGGCATTTGAGGGAAATCTTGATATACCTAAGATTTAGGTAGTCAGTAATGCTAATTCTGCTTATCAGTAATTTCCTAGCATCTTTTAAGCAGGGTAGACCCTGGCAGGACTCTTTTCTCCCTGAGCCATAAAGTATATTGTGAAATAGGTCATCTGCACTTTTTTGATCAGTGAAATTAAGTATGTTTGTGTGTTAGTTACAGCTTCCTATGCATGCTGTGTGTTTTTTCATGTGACACCCTGGCAGTTTGTTCTCATCATCAGTTTACACAAGAAGAGTTAGAGCTCCGAATCGGTTATGTGACTGGCTCAGACTTAGCAGTGTCAGAGCTGAGACTCAGTTCGATCTCCAAGTCTGTGCTGTTTGTGGTCACAGCTGCCTTTCAGAAGCAGTTTGCAAGTGGATGCTGGTGTTAAGTTTAAACGTTGACAGGACCCTGCAGGCTGAGGACCCAGCCTGGCCCCTGGGGCCGGCAGCACCTTTTGCACTGCTGGGTCCGGGTCACACTTTCCTTGGAGTGGCTTTTCCCCAGCAGAGCCATCACGTGACTCCCAGAAACTCAGTGCCACCTTCCTTTGCTCTTAGGACCACGATCATCACATGACCATTAGTGCCTGACTCTCAGCTTCGTGCACCTTAGTGGCCTTTAGTTTCCCAAACATGACGTTTTGTCTCCCAGCCAGGGCTTTTATACAGCGTCTTGGTTTTCTTTTTTTTTTTTTTT
>RJWT010040469.1:0-12491 GCA_004365215.1 Cuniculus paca
TGATTATAGATCATTCAAACAAATGTTCTTTGATTTGCCTATTATAACCATGTCTGTCTCTGCTGGGTGGGAGGGGAGGTAAAGCAAGTGATATAATTTCCTATGTGTTGAAACCTTTTAGCTTGGAACAGCTTTTTAATGGCTTTTTTGCAGTCAGCAAGAAATGTACATTTATTCAACTGAAAGCAACAATGATGATAAGGAAAAAAATTGTTTCCAACTCTTGTTTCACTACATGATTTTGAAGATGGTTTTGTGAAGTTTCATTTACAGTCTCTAACAAAGCAAATCAAGAGATACATATATTATATGTGTGTAGAATACAATAAAAGTAGAAAGAAATAAAATGATTACATCAGATGATATAGCAGCATACCTATCCAGACAGTGTCTATTTTATTCCTAGTCATAAAGAATTGGTTGGCAAATGTTAGGTATTTATTCAACTTGAAAAAAGTCTTCCCAGTTCAATTCAATATAATCAGTTACCTAATGATCATAGCCTTTGTAACAAAAGAACTATCAAGATGTTGCAAATGTGTTAGTGCAAAACAGAAAACATTACCATGCTCATCTGCATCACAGTTCTTCTCTAATAAAATGGCTGTAAGAATCTAAGTGGAGGCTACATCTTCTTCAACAATGCTGAGAGATGTTGGAATCCAGAGGACTGATTGTCAAATTTAGGCATATTCCAAATTATGTTGACATTGGTTGTCATAGGATTTAGACTCTTTTCTGAAGTGGTTATTCTATTCAAGTATTTGAAATTGAATCTGTATGATATATTTACAGAGGAGTAAAATTTAAACAGGAAATAAGCAAATAAGTAGCTAATAGGATCAAAATTACTGTTGAAAAACTATTATACATAATTTTTCCTTTAATTTTTGAGGTAACATTTTACAATAGACATTAATGCTTTTATTTTTTGATAAGAAAACTGAGCCTAACAGAACTTTTCATGACCTGCAGACAAGCAACAAAGTTTGAATTCAAATCAACTCTATGTCTAAGCCTGTGCAGTTTATATCACACTGTCCCCAGTGCCCAGAAATGTAGAGAAATATTTAAAGTATGGCTACAATCATAGTATTAATAATAGAGTTATATTTAGCCAGGTTATTTGAACAAGTTTTGAATGATCCATTAAAAAAAGAACTGAATCTCAGGATTGAAAATAGTTAGAGGTTATTTATGTAGGCTATCTTGTCTAAATCCTTCCATCGCTTCTGCCAGCTGCAGTTCTTAATAGGCACAGAATGAGCTTCCAGTCCTTCCACCTGAAGCAATTCTGCCAATAGACTAAACAACAACCATGCATCTTCTTTGCATCTCCACCTCAGAGTCAGATTTTGAAGTTCCTAAACGTATACAGTTGTATAGGTGGATTCTTTAAGTCTTTCCCTCCCCCCCGCCCATGTCTATGAACATACATGCCTGCACAGGTATGTAATATATTGGTATATTTCTCTGAACACTCCTTATTTCCTATTTCATGAACCTAAACTTTGACCTTGGGTCTTAGAGCTCTTTGTCATTAGAAAGCATCTAACCATTCAAATGAAGTGAAGTATTTAAAGCTCAAAAACCAAACAATCTCCGATCCAGATTAATGTACCCTGAAAATCAATCTTTCAAAATTGATGGAAAAGTAAGACATTTATATGAAAAAAACACAGAAAGAAATTCATGACCACAAAACCAGCAGCCCAAAAAATTCTGAGGGATATTCTAGAAAAAGACAATGAAGATGATAATTCCATGAGTCCCAGTAGAAAGAATCTACCAAGCAAGGTAAGCAATTAAACAGAAGGGGAAGAAAGGAAATCAACAACAGGAAAATAATATAACAAGGATAAGTCAATGTGTACCAGATATAACCATCAATGTAAATGGTATCAACTCACAAATCAAAAGAATATGAATGGAAGAATATATCAAGAAACAAGAGCTAACAATAAGCTGTATACAAGAAACATATTTAACTCAAAAATAAATTCATACACTGAAAGTTAAAGAATGAAAAACAAACTCAATGTGACAGGAACCTGGAAAAATGAAGGGTGAGCTATTCTATTTGCAGAAAAAGTGAATTTCAAATCAAGACCGATCAGAAGAGACAAAGAAGGTCACTACATACTTGTTAATGGAACAATCCAAAAGGAAGAAATAACAGTAATAAATATACATGCAACAAATATATGCACATACAACAGCATAAAACAAACATTAATTGGTGTTGAACAATCAGATAAACACTAACACAGTTGTAATTGGGGACCTCAGTATCCCACTCACAAACAGATCAACTAGATAAAAAAATCAACAAAGAAATATCAGAGCTGAACCAAACTTTGTACAAATGTGCTTGCTAAATATTTACAGAGTATTCCATCCATAACAACAGGATTCTTCTCAATAGCACATAGGACTGTCTCCAAAATAGATACCACATACTAGGTCATAGAACATCCTTAAGTAAATGCAAATAAATTAATATTTTCTTATACATATTATCAGATTATAGTGCAAAAAAATTGGAAATCCATGGCAAAAAAAAAAACAAGAACTGCATAGGCACATAGAAATTAAAACTCCTGAACAACCAGTAGGTCAGATTAAATTATAGAAGAAATTAAAATTTCTACAGTTAAACAGTAATGTCCATACAATGTTCCAGAACATATGGGGCACAATGAGAACAGTCCTATGAGGGAAATGCATAGCAGTGAACTGCCACATCAGAAGAGTGAGCTCAATTAAGTAACCGAATATTGAACCTCAAGCTTATAGAAAATGAAGAGCAAGTTAAACCTAATGTGTATACAAGGGAGGAAACTGCAAAGATTAGAGAAGGTATTAATATAATTGAGACTAAGAAAACAGCACAAAATATCAACGAATCACAGGGTTGGTTGAAAGATTAAATAAAATAGACAAACCCTTAGCCAACTGTTACAGCTTGCATTTAGATGTCCTCCAAAGCCTCATGTGGTCATAGACTGATTTTTTAAGAGGCGGCTGGATCTAGAGTGTGTGATGCTGGAATTGATTCATGGCATGATGCTAGGCCCAAGGGCACCAGTATTAAAGGTGTGAGTGTTACCCACCCTAAGCAGCCTGAATAAGATAAAAAGGGAAAAAAAGATGCTGCTAATGTCCCTTGCTGCTTTTACTGTCTTTGCCTGCAATGAACTGTTTTTTTTCTCTGCAATGTCGCTTGCTAATGTTTAAATGCAATGTAATACTACTTTGCCATAAAGAAGGATAAAGTGAATTGTTTGTAGGAAAATGCATGCACCTTGAGACCATAATCTTAAGATACACAAGTTTAAATATTACATTGTTTCTCTTGCGTGGGGAACCCAAAAGATAAATAAGGAGCATAATGGAGGACAGATATTGGGAAGTAGGAAGATATTTCAATGGGAAGGATAACCAATGAGGATGGAGAGGGAAGGGAAGAAAGGGGAAAAAAGAGAGTGCAAGGGGAAAAAAATAGAAACAAATCTTTCATAATTTGGAGGGAAAAAAGGGTTGAAGAAGAAAAAGTTTGGAAAATGGGAAAAAAATAATTAAAATACATTATGTACAGGTAAAAATTTCTTATGATAAATATGATCGATATGTGTAACAACTATGTACTATTTTTTTAAAAAAGAGGTATAAAAATACTGTAGACAAAACAAATAAAGAATTCCAGTGTGAACTAAAAAGTCTGAAGTACAGTTTCATTTAAATATTATCTAAATCAGATATGGGTGAAACTTTAGGTATGATTTATCCTGAAGAAAATTCCCTTTCACTAAGAGCCTATAAAATCTAACAAGTTTTGTGCCTTTCAAACCAAATGGAGTGGCAGGGACAGTGGTCATATTCTGATTCCAACAGGGAGAAAGATGAAAAAACAAATGTGTGGCAGTTCATGAGAAAGTCCAAATCCCAACAGCTAAGATTAAATTTTAAATCTCAAAAATACTGTAATCCTCTTTGACTTGTTCTGTTTTCAGATCACCAGGGTTATGGTCCTGCCTTTCAGACATACTACACTGAGAGATCCAACGTTGACACACACTGAGTGTGTGGTCTGGCTTCTGGACCCCCTGGGGTGGTACTCATTTCCCCACCCCCCCCCACCACCGTGGGAAGTTGGACCTCTATAGTACAGTACTTCCATGCCTGGTCACACAACTGCAGCTACCCTAGGTTGAAACCACATATCGCTGGCATTACAGGTCTGGGTTTATAGGGACAGCCCTGCTTTTATTCCTTCCATAGCCATTGCCTTTATGGGAGCACTCTACACTTATTCCGTGCAAGTACTGGGGCTTTAGTATTTTCTCTGTAAGAGATGGCAGCCTGATAATTTCTTCATTGCCTTTGTACCATCGTTCCATTGTCTTGGATTATAGTTCTTGGTTCCTTTTTGTATGACAGCCTAGTGTTCATATCAGACAGTTGTTTGGTCACACCCTTAGTGTTCTCCTCCAAACATACTTTCTTGACTTTTACAATGTGGAGAGGACTGAGAATTTCCCAAATCTTTACATTCTGCTTCCCTTTTGATTAAAAATGTTAAGAAGAAACACGGAGACAAAATTTGGAATAGCTCCAAGTATTCCAGTCATTTTTATTCAAGCGCTATTCATAGGGGTGAAGAAGCCACCTTGGATCCACATTGAGCAGATGTAATTTGAAAAAAGTAAATAAACAGTGAATGACAAGAAAAAGTCCTTTGTTATCATGCCTGTCACACTACCATAGCTGTTCAAATTTTAACAGTGATGACTAGAACCAGTCCATAATCAAAAGAAGAGCTTTTCCCATTGAACTCTGCCTGAATTCTTGAACTACAAGATAATGAAATGTTTATTGTTTTACAACACAAAAGTGTAGATTATTTCACTACACAGTATTATAAAACCAGAATATAGGTGGCATTATTATATCCATTTCACATATGAGGCAATTTATGCTGAAGTTAATTTTTCCAAGGACACAAAACAAGTAAGTAGTAAAGCTATACACTTTCTAAAGTTTATGATCTTAACTATTATACAAGCCATTCTACTAAAAAAGAATCCTGAAGCAAACAGGAGAACCTATTAATTGTAGGAGTAAATCAAAGTTTTAAAGTTAAAAAGACTTACTGAAGTACTGTATTTATCTGGTGATAGAACTGGGATCAAGTTCTTGGCAACTTCCCCTAAGCTCACTGGGTTTTCCCCCATTGTCTTTTTTCTTACTGTTAAATATCTTACTATCCTGCCAGTTAATTCTATGCATATTAGTCAGCTTTCCCACTGCTGAGAAAAAACCAATCCCACACCTTAGAAGTGGAGAGGTTTATTTTTTCTTTCATTCTCAGAGATTTCAGTCCATGCATAGTTTGGCTGGCTCCAAGGCAGTAATAGCATGGCTGAAAGGCATCGTTGAATATAGCTACTCAACCCATAGCAGCCATGAAGTAGAGCTAAAGAAGAGAAGTCAGGGACAAAAACATACCCTTTTGTGTCCTGCAGGAATGGTCCATCTCTTTTGAACAAGCCCCACTTCCCAATAGCACAATCAGTTAATGAATTCATCTATGAATTAATCCACTGATGAGTACACTACCTCATGATCCAATCACATTTAAAAGGCTTCACTTCTGAATGCATAAGATTTTGAGGGAACATGTTAGACCTAAACTACATCATTCCGGCTTCACATATCCAGCATGCCCAAAGACACTAAATCCAAAGTCTTCTGTGAGACTCAAGGCAAATCTTAGCTGTGAGCTCCTGAAATAATTAGAAAACAAGAGCGCAAGCCCAAAATACAATGGAACAGGTTAAGCATTCTTATTCCAAAAAGGAGTAATAGGGACACAGAAGGGAATCAAAGCAAATCAAGACCAAAGCCCAGCAAGATACGCATTAAATATTGTAGTTCCTTGTTCTGCACCTTGGGAAAGTTGTGGCGATGATGTGAACTCCCAAGGGCATCAGTGACCCTACTTCATTAACCTTTCAGTTGCAGCCCAAATGGCCTCTTTCTTGGTCAGGCTCTGCTTGGGTGACTTTCCTCTACAAATATTCCATATTCCTGGCATCTCTGAATTTCTGTGGTCTCCATTACACATTCAACTTCACTCTTACAGTTTCATGTATCACTTTCTATTGGATTCAAGGCAGGGGATGTGATCCTGTTACATCACACTGCCAGGCCTCTTAGACCTTCCTTTGAAATCAGGGTGGAAGCTTCCAAGACTCCACAATTTATGCATTTTGAATGCCTGAAAAGTTCACATCATGTGAATGACACTGAAGGTTTGCCACAAGTTTTAGAAGTAGCTTGTTGGACTATGATGGCTATAGATTCTGAGTTCCTAGACAGCTGAACTTGAGGTTATTCTTTCCTTAGTGGTCCTTACAGAGCAGGCGTCTTGGTGCTCTCTTCTCAAAATGAAGTCTTTGCAGGGAATTTATTGTTTTACATCCTCAAATCTGTGATGGTGGGAGTTCTGGTCAATTCTTGAGATATCTACAAGCCATCTTTTCTATTGTCCCAGCACAAAGTACTTGACTTCTTTTTGATGGTTTTAATCTATTTTGCACCTCTACTCTCCTTGGCATTTCCATGCATTTCCTTTCTGCCCAAGCTGCAAAATTGTCACATATTTGGCTCTGTGTTTTGCTCCTGATCCTCACTGTAGATCTGGCAAAAAACGGCATACCTGTGCCATAGTCTGAACACTGGACTTCCTTAAAATTTCCTCTGGAAAGTTAAGTCTGCAATCTTTAAATTCAGCCTCACATAAACTCTTAGGGCATTAGCAAAAAAGTAGACAATTATGAGCTAGAATGAAGCATGTAGAGAGTCTAGTCCAGTTCCCAGTAGAATTCTTGTTTCCAGCTGAAATCTCACCAGCTTATGCTTTACTGCCTGTACTTGTATCAGCATTCTGGTCTTCTGGGCTCCCACCAGAATAACACCATCAGGATCTACTTACAGCAGTTTAGGTTATTTCTAACATACATCTTCAAACTTTTCCAAACTACTCTAGAAAGAGTTCTAAAGTCATCTAAAGCCTTATATTAAGCTCCAAAGGCTTCTAAAACATATACATTGTTGTGGTCATATTAATGACTCAACTCCTGGTACCAATTTCTGTATTAATCCATTTCTAGTTGCTGAGACAAAATATTGTCATCACTGGAACAATACATCCAATATTCACAACTTAAAGGGAAAGAGGTTTGGTTTATATTTTGGTTTATAGTTTCAGAGGATTCAGTCCATGCGTTGTTGGCTGGCTCTAAGGTGGAAACACCACGGCAGAAGCATATGGTGAAGGAAACCTGCTCAACCCATGGCAGCCAGAAAGCAGAAATAGAAAGGAAAGCCTGGTACAAACACACCCTTCTATGTCATGTCCTTAATGACCCATCTTTTCCAACCAGGTCCTACGTCCTAAAAACACATTCAGCTATTTGCTTATCAATAGATCAGTTGACTGATGAATATCTCACCCCCATGATTTAATCATCTTTCTACACCCTCACCACTGAATTAATGAAATTTGGGAGATATTTTAGATTTTAACCATAATATGTCTTAATGTATTTTGAGTTACTTTAATGTAATTTCAAAGATTAGGTAATTCATGAAGAATAGGAATTTATTCTTACAGAGTTTTAGGGTCTGGAAAGTTTCCAAAATCAGATGTGGGACTTCTTATTGCATCCCCACATGATGGAAAGTGGAAAGAAAAAAGACGTGAACTCCGTGTACCATGGCAGAGGAGCAGGAAAATAAAAAATGTGCTCCTGCAAGCTCCTTTATATAGTAGCATAAACCCACTCGAGAGGAAAGAGCCGTCATGACCTAACCCTAACCTCTCAACACTGTTGCTTGAGTGACTGAATTTCCAACACACATTTTGAGGAGCACATTAAAATCACTACTATATATATATATATATATATATATATATATACTATCTTTTCTGTATGAAGCACATAAAAATTTCCCCAACCTGACAGATCTTTAATCCCACAAAATTCACCCAATTTAAACACAGACTATTTTAAGATTAAGTGAACTAATGTTAAAGCCAGTGCTCAGAGAATTAACAGGAGATGAGCATTTTAAAACGGTAGTAATTCTGTCTTAACTAAAGACTTATAATTGAAATGTGTGATGTGCTGGTCAGAAGGGAATTGGACTAATCCAAACGAGATGAATTTTTTAAAGGGATAAGTGGTAAATTCTAGTAATGTCTGAAGCAAAAAGAAAGCATTGAAAAGCAAAATAAATTGAGTATGTTTTTTAAATGGTGATTGAAATTAAGCAACATTTTGTTATTAATGAGTAATATTCACAGAGTAGTTTCTCATAGCATAGATTTACATATTTTTTGTTTAATTTGAAATCCATTCCCACGAGATGGCATTAAATTTGTGTACGAGAATAAAATTCCTTGCTTTTGAGAGAAATTTTAAATAATCTCAAGCAGTGCTTTTTTCATATTGGACAGTTAGTGAAATATTGTAAAATATTTGTAGAATGACTGGATGAATAGCATGAGTTTAATATACTGTAGACTGGAATAGTTTGAATTATTCCCTAAAAAATTCAAGGAAAAGGAAAACTTACTGAAGTACATTGAGCAGTGCCTGTGAGAACTGTATCTATAAAATTAGTCCTCAGAGGACCCTTGGGAGCGTAGCACTAAAAATGCAGTTGTCTTACTTCTCTGTTGTCTTCAGAATGCTGGATCTACATGTGGTCCAATCTCATGACTCACACTCACTGTTCTCTCTGCCTGGAATCCTCTTGCTCTGGTGGTCTATGTGGGTCACTCTTTCAGAGACCCAGCTTTCTTTGTAAACATCTCCTTCTCAGAAAGACTTCTACGCCAAGCTAAACATTTCATCACCTTGCCACTTACTTTGCTTATTTTTCTCAAAAAAATCTTAATTCTTCACTCTATTATACACACTTATTTGTTTGTTTGCTTATTTCTTATAAATCTCCCTGATTGGAATTAAATACTATAAATGTGTGGACATGATTACTCTTGTTCACTGCTGTATGGCCTAATGTGTAGGACAATTCTTGTACAAGAATACACTTTGGTATTCATTAAAAGGATAAATGTATTCATAGAGCCCAGACAGGGACACTGCCTATTTCAATGAGCCCATCTACCATCCTAAAGAAATGTAGGTTTCATTTTACTTAGGTCACAGAGGACACTCAGTGGATTATGAACAGTTCCACACCCCCCCCATGAGTATGTCAGCAGGTTTCAGAGGACACAGCAGTAAGCCATAAACCCACCATTTCTCTGACCCACCCCACAAAAGTCCATCAAAAAACATTATTTAAAAAATGCCTCTTAGTCTATAACGGACAACTTCTCTGTTCTGCTTGCACAGAGAGGTCCCTCTCAGGTTTAACAATAAACCTACTTAGACTGTTGGATTCATGTCCCTTTTGTCCTGCTCCTCTATTATTCATGTTTCCAAAAAAATAAAACCTAGCTGGAAATAAGATCTGCCATGGAGAGTAGTCCCAGGAAAAGAGAATAGTGATGGTGGGTAAGGCAAAGATAAGCTGGCTGGGGCTGGATTTTTTTTAATCTGTGGTTTTCAAGGAGTATTATTCCTAGGCTAGGTCTTATTTTGCAGGAAAGTGAGTGTATCAGGAAAGAACTAGAGAAGATAGGGAGAGGAGGTGAATCAATATTTCTGACAAAAATCTGTAATTAATCCTTATTTACAGAATCATCCCTGATTGAGCAAAAATTAATACTCTGAAATAATCAAAATTGATATAAAGAATTTATATCCAGCCTAATACAAAGGTTCTTTCCTGGCATTTCCTTAATACAGGAATTCAATCTTGCCTATAGGAAATTTTATTCAGTGCCCTTTCCATCATTTACAGAACAATAAAGTCCCAATCACACCATGTTTAGTAAAATAAACTAAATCAATAAAAAATAAATGCAAACATCAATACAGTGTTAAATTTAAAATACTGTTAAAAGATAAAAGAATGGAAATAGCTTAAAATTAGCATTAAAATTAAGCAAAAGCAGCTAAACTGAGTTGTTAAATTGGGCCATTAAGGAGATAAAGTACCGTTCAAGCCATATTCTAACCAAATAACAATTTGTTAATATAAGCACATTGGCTACAAATTAATTCTTTATAATGTAAAATGAGCGTGGCTTTATTCTCTTCACTTCAGACTAGCTTAAAGGAAAACAGGCTAAAGAGAAAAGCAATTTTGTTGTTTGCATCCTTAGTAGAGACATAATATTACAAATCCTAATGCTTTTGTTTTTGCTGTTTTATGAATGCAAGTGAATCTTATCACAGAAGAGGAAAACACATCTAGGGCCAAGGAGTCTGTCCTTTGCTATGCCTGTGGGTTTGACCTTGGTTCTGTGGCCATAAATAGGAATATGTAACTCATCTAATCTACTCTTTGAATATGCCTGGTGATCACATCTAAGTGACCTTTTCTCAGCAAATTATTCCAAAATCTAATGAACCGTACATTAAGAAACACTTTCCTAATATCTAACCTAATGGTCTAGTTTCAGGCTGTTACAATTCGTTATACTATTCTTAACAACTTTAAGGAATTTCTCTTCCTGATGTGTGTTATCACCTCCAAATCATCTATGTTCCATCATGGCCATTTACACAGTTAATTCTCTAAACAGAATTGGGCAAATGTTCTCTTAACCTCACTGAAAAGACCATGCCCTGCAAATCTCCTATCATCTTTATTATTATGGGCTGGAATCTAAACCTTTTAAATAACTGAAATAGCTTTGCATTTTGCAATGTCCATATAATGATATAATGTTCTCTTTTAGGTTTGCACAAAGCTACCCCTTAAATTTTGCCATCTTCAGAAGGGAAAAGTATACACTAATGTGGTATTAGTAGTAGTGGACTCCAAGATGATCTTAGCATTCCCCTATTTGGCTAAACTTTAAATAAATTTCTTCCATATGGTAGGTCCCACCACCTTTTTTTCTTAGAACATTGGCTTTTCAAAACTTGAAGTTGTAACTTCTTTTTCTGTCTCTTTAAATCATAAATATTTTGCAAGGCAGGACTGTCTTTCACAGATACCTGGGAGCCACCCACTGAAATGTAATCAAGAAAGATATTGCCTCTCTTTTCCTATGGGCTTGTAGAAGACTATCATCAATAAGTGCCTATTGGCACAAACATACATGGCATAATTCCACTGACTAAACTCCATTCAACATCTTTCTGTACTTTTTCACAGACTTTGGTGTTTAAAAATTTCCACCTTCTGTTCAATGTAGTTAAATTCAATCTCTGTCCTCTATTGCAACAGTCTTGAATAAAGTCTTCCTTGCAGTGACTGTTCATTGTGGTTGCTATGTCATTTTTGAATGGATAAAGCACATTAGTGGAGTATAATTCTGGGTGGGTCTGTGGATGTTTACCATGTGGGCCAGCAAACAGCGAGGAAGACCTATCTTGGATGTGGGTGGGGGCATCAGCAAATAGGCTTGTACCCTAGATAAAATGAAAAAGGGAAAGAAGAAGGAAGCATGCCCCTTTCTGAACAGCTCCAATCTTTGCCATTGCCTTTGGACATGGTCTCCAGTTTCTTCAGCCTTTCGATGTTTTACTGGTGACTCCACAGTAAGCATCCAGGCTTTTGACCTTGGACTGATGTATTCTTGATCCCTCTTGTTTTGCAGTGACCATCTTCCTGGGCTGAACAGTTGCTGAATCCTCTGTCTCTCCAGTACACAGATGACCATTGATCCCACAAACAGTCATTATACTCTCTGACTCTATTTCTACAGATGGCTACTGTAGACTCTCCTGCATATAATTCTGAAAGTTTATCTAATAAGTTACCTAGATTAATTATCCATATATTTTCTAATGATTTTGTTCTTCTAGAGACCCCTAAGGAATACACTTGCCTATTTAACTAGAATGATGCAATCTGTCTTTGCCATAGATAAAGATAAAAGTGTCTTCAACCAGTAAATACTGAATGATTTGGGTCATGGGAAAAGTATTATAGATAATTAAATTAGAGAGAAATTAATATGCAGTCAGAGAAGGATTTGACCTTCGAGGAAGTCACATACATGCAAGCCTCACTAGAAATAAACAGCAATTTGAGATTAAACTGTAATTAGCAGCACCCAGTCCATAAATTCAGATAGGCATGAGATGCATAGGACCAGAACATCTAGATCCATACTCCCCTCCCTCTTCAAAAATGCCATATACCCCTGCTATGTGACTTGTTTCCCTATTGGATCAATACTAAGTAGGCAATCATACTTATAATTCTATAGGTTGATCATAATTAGACCCATATTCTGATTTTGCTATATAAATTACCCTTAACAAGGAATACTGGTGGCCAGCCACTTGAGACCCCTCCTGGAAATCAAGGAGCTATTCTTTTTCTCATTTCTAATA
>RJWT010040470.1:0-12491 GCA_004365215.1 Cuniculus paca
TTTTGAAGTCCTGTATTGCTTTCATTGTTTTATATTGATTGGTTTTTTTCTGTTCTGTTATGTTTGATCTTATTATTCCTTATGGTATGGGAAGTTATTTTGAAAACAGCAAGGGGGCAACATGGTAATCGTTGTTGGTCTATTTTTGTTTTGTCTTGAAGTCTTGTATGACATTCTTTGCTTTGTTTTGATTGAACGTTCTGTTTTATTTTGTATTTGTTTTATTCTCTTCAAAATAAAAAAAAAAAAGGCCATTCTGCCTATCAATTCAGCTGCTTCTGTTTGGTGAGGACCTGGTAAGACCAGTGAATTCTTTGAGGGTTGGAATAAGTGCCTGTCCCAGTAAAGACAAAGTACTACCCTTTCCATGATGGGAACAGCCCAATATAATAAACCTGCCATCTGGTCACAGGTTGATTGCCCCAGGGGGTGGGTGCCATGTCAGGGACTCAGAATTGGCCTCTGTTGCTGGCAAGACTCTATCTAGTCAGATGAGCTTTGGTGAGCGAAAGTTCAGTTTTCTGATCCCATGATGCATAGACTCTATCCTTGTCACCATGTTCTCCACTTTGTTCATGAGCCCATTGGGCAATGACAGTGGTGGGTGAAGGAAAAGATTCACTGCTAGCCACAGAACAGGTTATCCTATCTACTCAATTATTAAAGTGCAGTGAAGGCAATTATTATGTACTGTGGTCCCACTTTGATGAGCATTTATATGGGACCCAGCTAGCTTTACATTCTTCATCTATATGGAGAGATTTACATGTCTCTTCCCAAATATCTTTGTAACCAATATCCCAGTCATGTTCCTTCCAAGTCCCTGAACATTTGGTCAGACCAATGGGTACATCATCACATATCTGGCCATTTTTTCTTCCAAAAATATATGACCCTGTGCACTGCCTGAAGTTCTTCACATTGTGATGATTTCCCTTCACCAAATGCAATATTTATCCTTCACTTTAGGAGGTATATCACTGGATGCCCCACACCATTGCACTCCTAGAAATTTCACTGAGGTAGAGTGACCTTGCATTTTACTTTGATTTATTTCACATCCTCTGGCCTGAAAAGACTTTACCAAGTCCAGAGTGGTTGCTATGTCCTGCTTGCTTGGTCCAGTCAGCATAATATAAATGTAATGCACCAGTGTGATACCTTGTTGAAGAGGAAAATGATCAAGATCCCTGCAAACTACATTGTGACTCAGGGCTGGAGGTATTAATAATATAAGCCTGAGGTAAGACAGTGAAGTAGTACTGCTGGCCTTGTCAACTGAAAGTAAATTGTTTCTGGTGGGCCTTATGGATGGGTATGGAGACAAACACATTTGCCAGATCAATAGCTGCATACCAGGTACCAGAAGATGTGTTAATCTGCTCAAGCAAGGAAATAACATCTGGTACAGCACCTGCAATTAGAGTCACCACTTGATTAAGCTTACAGCAATTCACCATCATTCTCCAAGGGCCATCTGTTCCTGCACAGGTCAAACAGGAGAGTAAATTGGCAATGTGGTGGTAACCACCACCTCTGAATCCTTTAAGTTCTTAATAGTGGAACTAATCTGTGCAATTAGTGCCTCTAATTTTGCAATTTTGGTTTTGATTTGCTATTTTCTCGGGTAGAGGCAACTCTAATGGTTTCTCTTTGGCCTTTCCAACCGTAATATCCCTCACATTACAAGTTAGGGACCAATGTGAGAATTTGGCCAAGTACTAAGTATGTCTATGCCAATTATATATTCTGGAACTTGAAAAATGATTCTAGGACCTACTGGGCACACTATGAGTTGAACCTTGGCTAGAACTTGATTGAGGACCTGATCTGCGTAGTCCCCTACTCTTACTGGAAGGCCATAGTGTCATTTTGGATCTCCCAGCATCAACATCAGTTCAACTAGTGTTCAGTAGTCCTTCAAATATCTGATCATTTCCTTTTCCCAATGTACATTTACCCTGGTAAAAGGCCTTTGGTCTGTTTGGGGAAAGATGGAAGAAAGTTTGACCACATAACTTTTTGGTAGTGTACCAGGGTCCTTCCTCAAGGGAGCCCAGCCTCCCTTTCATTCAAGGGGTTCTGGGTTTGTAAGCTAGCTTAAATCTGAGAATTGGTTGAGGGACCATAACTCTCTGTTGCTACAACTTAAGGTAGATTTCTGTTCATTTGCCCTGAAATTTTTTGCTTATGTAAGTCCAGGAAAATTTAGTAGGCTTTCTGTCTATTTCACTTTGGGGAACACCATAACTAATCAGTCAACATCATAGGTATACACGTCTCAGAACATTTTGATCATTGCTTTGCTTTGGTTGTCCATTACTATAAGTATACACAGCTTTGTCTTCCATGACTGAGCGCTGCCACTCAAGCCCTGTTACTCTGAGATCCAACTAAATCCATTACCTTTAAGTTTACCTATTGAGTGACTACAGTCCCCAACATAAGGTCTGACATACAGAGAAAAGCAATGACAAGGGTCTTCGAGGATTCTAGTTCTCCCCTCCCAAATCTGTTTCTTAAGGTATTAGTGAAGAGTTCATTATCTGGAACCTCCCAATGTGTAGGATTAGGTTTATCCTGGAAAATCCCCTCCAGCATTCCCAATTCCCTCATCAACAGTAAACCAAGAATATCAACTATCTCTAACGGTGGGCCATCTTTTGATACATGCTTCTTCCAAACAAACAAATTAACTATTTACACTTTTTTAAAAACTCCAAACACTGCAATATGCAATTCAAGATCTCTACTTTGAGGGCCTATATAGAGAAACTCAACCTGGTCCAGGTTTATGTTTCTGCTATCATTATCCCAGACCCTTAAAATCCATTCAAATGTTTGTTCACTAGGACTCTGCTTATAAGAGTTAAAAAATTCTTTGAGAGCATAGCAGATCTCCTTATGAGTCATGCTGTGTACCTCATCTTTAGAATTTTTCTAAGATTTTGACCTGGTTAAAGGCCTAGAGACAAAAGTGGGCGATAAGAGTGGGTCCCGAAGAGTGTCAGAATTGTTTTGCATGGTAACTGCATCAGGCAACACATGACTGGTTTCTTCAAATATAGGAGGAGGAGCCAATACCAGGAAGGCAAGGAAGTAGGATGCCTCCACCACTAAGGGTGGGAAAATCTCTTCCTTTAGAAAAATAATCTCATCAGTATTTAAGAGCTCAGTGTTCCCAGCCTCATCAGGATCCTCCTAAATATCTCCATCCCAATTTTTGGGGTCCCATTCTTTCCAATCTGTGTCCCCATTTTCATTTCAGATACCCTTCAAGGCTATATTTTAACTGGTCAAATTATGAGGGCTTGTGTTTGGATTTCTGCAATGTCTGCCCTGCAGATAAAGGAAAGAACATTCTCAGAACAAGCTGAGAAATCTTCAGATTATTTATATGTATCAGGAGCTGGAAATTTTAATCTTTTATCTCCTTATTTTCCTATAATAATTTTTCTTCATATGTAGAAGTCTTTAAATTTAAATTATGCATGTCTGGAGCTTATGATTTTCATTTACTAGTTCATCCATAGATGCTAAGAGCAATTAGCTAGCATCATTATATTTTCCACTCTTCAAAAAAATTCAAAATCATTGTATATTGTCTTAGTTACTTTTCTCATTGCTGAGACAAAATACCCAACACCCAAAATTAAAGGAGGAAAGGTTTATTTAGCTCACAGTTTGTAGAGGTTTCAGTCCTTAATTTCACCCCAAGGCAAGATAGCACCAGAGAGGCAACCATTCATGGCACTGGAAGATACCAAAAGCAACAAGAGAAGAGGGGAGAACAAGCCTCTTTCCCTCCCTTATATTGCATATAAACTACCAGCCCTAGAGCAGGTGTGGCACTCACACCCTTAATCCCAGCATTACACCATGAATCAATCACAAACTCTAGATTCATTCACCTCCAAAAAGACAACTCTTCATGATTACATGAGGCTTTGGGGGAATATTTGCACACAAACCATAACATATATAGAGTCATTAAATTCTTTGCATCTTGCAGGCGGTGAATTAGGATAATCAAATGGATCTACACTGGGTATTACTTTAAACAGTTTATACCACAGACTATCAGTTCTCTGTACTTGATCAAGAGAGACTATGGCAACTTTAGGTCTTATCAAATTAGAAAGCCAACTCTAGGAACTACTAAACCCATTAAAGAAATTCATTCTTACAATTCTGTTTTGCTAGATCTACTCTTGGTACCAAAATCTGTATCAGTTAGGGTTCACTAGAGGAAGAGACATAATTAATTCTAGTGCTCCCCTTCCAAATAGTTTACTAAGGAGATTTACAATGGCTGTGGAATGGGGGTGGTGGTGAAAGAATGCAAAATGGGCATCCGCACACTGAAGAGTTGGAGGATTCAAGTCAAAAGTCAAAGGCTTGGAGCTAACTGCAGTATCTGGTGTGAGTCTGCATCTGAAAACCAAAGGGTCTGCATTAGAAGGCTGAAGAGTCTCTGCCAGAAGCCTAAAGGAACTGGAGTAATACCTTGGTTCATGAATGCTTCTGTTTGCTAACAATTCAGTTCAAACAAAAGTGTTCAGCAAAATTTTGCTTCAGTTCACAAAGTCCACACTGGGTGAAAACTATGACCATGGTCATCTTCTCCACACAAACACAAACTCAGTGATCTTCCTCAGAATTGTAAAACAAATTAAGTTCATAAATTGAGGTACCACTGTATCCAAAGGCAATGGCAAAGACCAGAACTTCTCCAAAAAAGTCATAGGAGCAAGACTTCCTTATTTCCCTTTTTCTCTGTCCAGGCTACAAGCCTATTTGTCAGTGCCACCCACATCCAGGGTGGATCTTCCCTCTTCAGTTTCTTGCCTACATGTCAGTCACCTACAGACCACCCAAGATCTTACTTATGCATTAGACATTTCTTAATCCATTCAAGTTGACATCATAATTAATTGTCACAGTTCTTTCTATAGCACCACCGTAGCCCTATTCCCCACCTGGCCTGCCATCTCTGTTTCCTGGCTGCCCCCCAGCAGCAGCACTCATGGAGTAACTTTCATCCAACCCCCAACAGTACCCTAATTCCTTTGCAATTCTAATAACCACTTCCATACCCAACTTGGACAAACAGCCTCAGAGTTTGACACTGCCTCTGTGTTCCCTGTGAGCCTTTCCATATGATGTCTAGAGACATGCTGCTGTCATGCTTTAGATCTAAAATGTCCCCCTTAAGTTTCATAAGTTTGAAAGACAATTGAATCATGGGGGTGCTATACTCATCAGTAGATTCATCCATTGATGAGCTCAGTTGGTGAGACCAGATTGGACATGGGCCACTGACAGAGTGACCTGGAAAGGTGTGTTCTTGTCCTGGATCCTTTCTTTTCTCTCTGCTTCCTGACAGCCATGAGATGAGCATACTTTCCTCACCATGCCCCTGCACCATCCTGTTTCTGCATTGGAGTCAGATGGTCATGAGCTGAAACCATGAGCCTGGTAAATTTCTCCTTTAACTTTGGTGCTTTGTCCTGGTGACAGAAAGTAGCTAAGACACCTGCTGTGTTATCAGCAACTGCAATGATAATGATGATAATAATAATAATAATATAGTAATTCATATTATGTGTCAGGTAAGATGGTAAACATTTTTTATGCATCATCTTCATAAAACCCCTATGACAAGGTTGTTATCCTTATCTTTACTTTGTAGATGAGGAATGTTGGGCTTTAAAAGGTTATGTAACTTGTTCAATGCCACATAGTAAATAAGTGGTAGAGATAGAATTTGCAGTTAGTCTAACCCTGTATTTAACCAAGCTATTATTATTTCTCTCAAACCAGGAAAATAGAACCCTTCTTCAGTACACAAGCAAAGCAAAATTGACTACAGAGAACCACGTGCTTACAGAACTACCAGAAGGACTGGAAGAGTAAGTCAGGGGATTACTAGTATGTGGTATTGGTCACATGGCCTCAAGCCAAGATTCAGAGTTCAACAAGCTGCTGGTGCCCACAGAGGTCAGAAAGCTACAAATGCCACTGATGTAATAGACAAACCCTTAACCAATATAACCAAACAAAAGGAAAGAAAAGATCCAAGTCAATGTAACTGAAAATGAAAAACATGATGGACACTGCCAAAATAAACAATATTATTAACAATAACTTCACAAACCTTTATGCCAATAAATTGAAGAATTCAGAAGAAATGCAAATTCCTAGATACATGTGAATTACCAAAACTGAACCAAGAAGATTTAAAAACCCTGAATAATCCAATCACAGGCAATGAAATTGAAGCAGTGATAAAAACCCTACCAACTCAAACCATTCCCGGAAGATACCGTTACCCTGACTCCAAACCAGAAAAGGGCCCAACCAAAAAAGTGAAGTATAGTCCAACCTCTTTAATGAATATCGGTGCAGAAATCTTTAAGATGCTGGCAAACAAAATGCAATGAATCATCAAAAAGATCACACATTATGACTAAGTAGGATTTACCCCAGCAATGCAGGAATGGTTCAACATATACAAATTAATAAATGTAAACACATAAACAGACACAACTACAAAATTCATATGATCACCTCAGTAGACAAAAAAAAAACCTTTGATGAAAACCAACATCCTTTCATGATGAAAAACACTGAAGAAAATAGGTATAGAAGGACCTTTTCTCAATCTGATAAAAGCCATTTATGACAAACCTACTGCCAACATCATATTAAATGGGGAAAAACTGAAAGCTTTCTCTCTAAAATCAGAAACAAAACAAGGATGTCCACTGTCATCACTCGTGTTCTGTACAGTACTTGAAACATTAGCAAGAGCAATTAGGCAAGAAAAAAGAAGTAAAAGAGATACAAGAAAGGAAAAAGTTAAATGTCATTATCAGCAGTTTACATGATCCTCTATACAAAAGACCCCAAAAATCTACCAAGAGACTTAGAATTAACAACCAAATGTAAACAGGTAGCAGGATACAAAATCAACACATCAAAAACAATGTCTCTATATATTAAATTAATATTAATAATTAAAAACAGTGTCTCTATATATTAATAATGATCCATGATAGCACTAAGAAAAATGAAATACTTGAAAATTAACCTTAGGAAGTGAAAGACCTCTACAATGAAAACTATAGCACTCTGAAAAAGGAAACAAAAAAGACATTAGAAAATAGAAAGATATCCCCTGTTTCTGGCTAGGCAGAATCAATATAGTCAAAACGGCCATACTTCCAAAACTCATATACAAATTTAATGCAATCCCAACCAAAGTTCCAACAGCATTCTTCACGGAACTGGAGGTTTATATGGAATCAAAAAAGACCCAGAACAGCAAAAGTAATTCTGGGTAACAAGAGCAAAGTGGAAGGCATCACAATCCCAGACTTGAAGTTATATTACAAAGCTACAGTGATATTGACAGCATAGCACTGACACAAAAACAAAGGTGAGGCTTAACAGAATAGAACAGAGGATGCAGAAACAACCTCAAGCACATTCAGCTAATTGATCTTTGATGGAGGGACCAAAAACATACCCTGGAGGAAAGATAGACTCTTTAATAAATGGTTCTAGGAAAACTAGCTCCCCACATGCAGAAAATTGAATCAAGACCCATATTTCTCACCATGTACTAAACTAAATTCAAAACAGATGAAAGAACTAAATATTATAACAGAAACACTTAAGCTGATGGAAGATAGAGTATGTGAAACTCTTGAAGTCACGGCCATAGGCAAGGATTTTCTGAACAGAACCATGGCTCCAGAGGAAATAGTTCAGAGAATCAACAAATGGGATCATATCAAATTAAAAAGCTTCTGCTTTTGAAAGAAACAACCAACAGAATGAAAAGACAACCTAAAAAATGGGAAAAAAAGAATTTACTAGCTATTCCTCAGAGGATTCATGTCTAAAATATATACAGAATTCAGAAAAAATGGACCCCACGAAATGAAAGACCCAATCAAAAAAGTGGGCAACTGAAATGCACAGACATTTCACAGATGAAAAAGTGCAACAGCAAGCAGAAATGCTGAAACAATACCCAGGATTTGGAGGCAGATTTATTTGTCGACGAGCATTGATCAGGATCTTTCCCAAAATATCAGGCTCCAAAAGCTCGGGGAGGGAGGTTTTCATGGGATTGCAAAGGGGAAGTACAGAGGTAGAGTACTTGATTGTCTTTGACTGGTTCTTAGAAATAGGCATCATAGTGACCAGCTATGCATCACAGTGACCAGCTGCTTCTAGGAGACTGAAGCAACTGAGACTCAACAGGAACTATTAGCAGGACAACTGAAAAACTGAAGTATACTGACTGGGGTGCAGGGAGAATTTCTGTTACAGAAGTACAAATGGCCAAAAAGTACATGAAGAAATGCTCAGCACCACAGACCATTAGAGAAATGCAAATTAAAACAACGCTGAGTTTCCATATTACTGCAGGAAGAATGACCATTGTCAAGAAATCAAATAATAACAAGTGCTGGCAAGGTTGCAAGGAAAAAGGAACCATTCTACATTACTGGTGGGAATGCAAACTAGTAAAACCACTACAAAAATCAGTCTGAATATTGTTTCATTTTTTTCAGTTTTATTCTCTTCAAAATTTAAAAAAAACCCTAAAAATGGAAATTCCACTTGACCTAGCTATTTCTTTTCTATGTATCTTCCCCAAAGAGTTATAGACATCATATTACAGTGATACATGCATACTCATACTTATAGCAGCACAATTCACAACAACTAAGTATTGGAAACCGCCCACATGTCAATTAATAGATGAATGGATAAAGAGAATGTGGTATTTATATACAATGGAGTACTACTCTGCCATAAAGAAAGACAAACGTGTCATTTGAAGGAAAATGGATGAACCTTGAGTCCATAATGTTAAGTGAATTAAATCAGACACGCAAATTTCAGTACCATATGGTTTTTTTTGTATGAGAAACCCAAAGCAAAAATAAAGACCAAAATAAAAGACAAATGATAGGAAATAGGGAGACAGATCTTTCTTAAATGGGAATGAGATCAAGAAATGGGAGGGAAGGGAGGGAGAGGAGGAACAGGAGATTAAAAAAAAAAAAGGACGGAAGATGTATTATGTGCATGTATCAACTCCATACCAGGAATGTGAACATTATGAACTGCAAACATATACTAATAAAAAGTTAAAATTCAAAAAATCCTGCCAATTACACATTTGTTTCCCTGGGTACTTGGCCAGTACATGTGTCCCAGGTTCCCAAGTGCTGGGATTATGAACATGTAGCTCCATGCCCAGGTTAATATTTTTTTCCTATGAGCATTTTTACAGCATCTGAAGAGAAATTTTTTCTTGCTTTTCTTTAATCTGGATGTCTTGGCTCTTGACCTCTGCTCTCATCCTTCCTTCCTACCTCTGCAGGTGCTGTACACACCTGTCACATTGCTAACCATTCTGCTCATGTACCAGGGCTGCTACCCACAGGAAGATGAATGCTTGTAAGCACTATCTGCAGACCCAGGGTGAAAAGCAGATGTGAAAACAAAACAAGGGAAAGTAGTACAAAGGCATGGAAAGGACAGAAGACAAAGACAAGGAGAAAAACAGAAGCAGATAATGTTTTCAGCCTGGGCAACATTGCCCAAGAACAAATCCCAAGACATCCTGAGGGGCCACATTAGTAGGGCATTTGACTGAGGAGAGACACTGGTATCAAAGGTCACCCCTTAATAGTGTTGAAAAGGCTGTGTCATTACAAATTCTTTTTCTCATTTGTCCAGGCAGAAATAGCCACAATAACAATTATATCTCATCCTTCAGACTGGTAATGCTATTTTCCCAATATTTCTCTACGTGGGTTCAGAAAAGCTGAAGGACTCCAGCTCCCCGGAGAAGCTGCTAGGTGCGTATGTAGCGCTGAGCCCCAGCAAGTCTGGCCTCGGGAGCATAGGAAGCGGGTTGAAGGGGCCATGTACGCAGAGATCCCCAGGAAGTATGGAAGGCCCTTGGGGAGTGCACATGGGCCTGGTGGTGAAGAGTGACTCTGACTCTTGTGTGTTTGTTATCTGCTTTGATACTGCAGCTGTCTGTGTCAGCTTGGAGAGTGGATGATTATCACGGAAACTGCCTATTTTCGTAATTATACTGTTTTCAGTATATTAATTTTGTTTTCCACATGTTCAACATATTCATCAGGTTATAAATTTACAGATCTAGAAATACATATAATTTTAAAGACATCTCTTTACAAATAAGCAAGTGCTGTCGTTGTCATTTTAATTTCCTTTTCACTTCACAGAATAACCAGCCTGGTTTGGGGAGACCAGGACAAGTGGACAAAACGCAGTCCCCCCACTGCAGCGGAGGTTATTTCAGAGCAGGACTTTCTCTCTCTTCCAGGGAAGGGCAGTTGACACCCACCAGGAGAAATTTCATGCCTGGGTATGCTTGGAAGGGTTTCCAGCTGAGGAGGAGGAGCCCAAGTAGCAGGCCAGCTCACAGTCTCAGCCATGACCTTGTGTGTGCGTGGGTAAGGAAGATGCCGCTGATCAACCCAGTGAGTCTCACCAAGAAAGAGATGCACCTGCAGGTTGGGGGCAGGCAGATGGATTCCTAAGGGGTGGGAAACAGAGTGGACCTTCATCCTTGAACACTGAGTGTTTAGGGAAGCGAGGGTGTCATGCTGCAGACAGTGGCACAGAGAAAGGGACTTCGGTCCTGACTTCATGAGAGAGTTCAGGTGACATATTCAAGACAGCAGAAGCTGTCCCCAAGCAAGAACCACGTGTCACACTCACAGAGCAGTGAGGCCAAGGGTGAAGAATGTCCCATCATCTGATTTTCTGCTTAATACTTGCCTTTTTCTTTGTAAGTAAGCTTTATGCCATTTTATCATAGAAAACCAGAAGTGCAATGTGCTTTCTCTTGTGTCCTGCAGAGACCACAGGTCTGCCTTCCTATATCTTTCCTGTGTGGATCTGTCTTGGTCCAGTGCCGATGACTGTGCTTCTTCATCAGCTTTTACGTAAATGATGTAATCATTTTTGGAACTCAGGAGCCTTCTACCACTCAGTCCCCTTTCCAGTCCTTTTTATTCTTTACACTGAGACAAAGTTTCAAGCACTTGTCCAGGCTTGCCTTGAACTTGTGATCCTCCTGCCTAAACCTCGCAAGTACTTGGGAGTACAAGTATGTGTCACCACACTCAGCACATTTTTATATTTTGTTAGGATTCCATGACGATTGGATATGGAAGGTCTCAAGAGGTGCACATAATACATATCTCCCTCTTGTCCCATATATGCCCCACTCCACCCTATAATCCGTCCATTCCTTCTTAGAAATACTAAGAGCCAATCCAGCCTTCACCAAAGGACCCAGACCCTGTACCAAAGCAAGCTTACTGCAATCTTTTAACAGTATGTCTCTGCAAAGAGGTCCATAAACCACACATGAAGGTGATAGCAATAATGCCATCATTGTGCATTTCCAATATTCTTGGGGCAAGAGTTATAGCAGCTGAGTTTGGTGGTCTCTGCCTATTCCACAGTTGAGAAATTTCTAGGAGTACAGAGAGAGGGGAAAATATATTTGCAATTATAATATCTGCAATGATAATACGTTGTGAGGAAATTATTTGGGAAACTCGCATGCAGCACAAGTTAGAGATGTGGGAGAAGTAGCATGTAAGGTAGTGATCAGAATGGCCTGGAATGAAATGCTCAGGCCCTGGCAGCTCTTCTGTCTGCCTGTCTGTCTCTCTCTCTCTCGCTCTCTGTCCTGTACATATAATGTATGGCCACCTCTGTACCTCAGTCTCCTCCTGTGTAAAAGGGATATTTGGAACCTGCCTCACAGGAATGCTGTAATAATGATTCAATGTATTTAAAATCCCTAAACATTGTCCAGAAAACAAAAGAAGGAAGAATAGGAGGAAGAAGAGGAGCACTGGGTATGTTACAGTGAAATACTATAGAAGCCAAACTAATCAGCTCTCCAAGGCCAAAGCTGGAACATTCTGAGCAATGAAATAAATAAGAACCTATTAGATTATGACTCATGAATCTTTAATAAGCAAATAAATGAGAAAGGACAAGCTTCCTACAGAATTCCAAATAATGCGGGTAGACACTGCTCCCTCCAGGTGGCAGAGGTTAGTTTCCCTCTCCTTGAAAGTGGGCTGGATTTAACAACTCACTTCCAAAGAGAGAGTGGAAATGGATAAATAGTAACTAAACAGTGATGAAACCTGCCATAACCAAAGGATCAGGCCAACACTACCTGTAAAATAGTCATGTTTCTGTCACCTGCCCCATTCCACCTGATGAGAAGCAGACCTGAGCTCTGGGGTGTCTTCCCAGAAGCTGTTAGCTCCAGTATATCCATAGGAAAACATTAGACAAATTCAAATTGGGGCCATAATACAAAACATCTGACCAGTACTCCCCCAACTGACAGAGGACATCAAAACAGAACACCTAAGAAATCGCCAGACTTGAGGAGCTAA
>RJWT010040471.1:0-12493 GCA_004365215.1 Cuniculus paca
TTCTGCAGATGAGGAAACTGAAGGCCATCAGAGTTAGGGGACTTTCCTGATTCACTCAGTTCTGACTGTCAAGTTTGGATTCAAAGTCAGATCTGAAGAATTGAAACTGAGCCAGGCATGGTGGCTCACGCCTGTAATCCCAGCACTCGGGAGGCTGAGGCAGGAGAATTGTTGCAAGTTCGAGTCCAGCCTGAAGAACTGCAAACTGTGGGGTATTAGCCACTCAATGACTTTGATGCAATGCTTATCCTTGAGATGACAGGCAAGAGGTGGGGAGGTAAGGGTAACCCAGGAGTGAACAGCTTCCCTACCAAATTTCCGAATGCACTCTGGATTTGTACCCAGAAGCCTCATTTCACATTTGGCAAGAAGCAATTGTGCAAAGTTGCTGAATTCTCATCTTCACCCCTTAGAGGTTCATCAAACCCTATCTTCCCCAGAGCTGTCAAAATATTTTCCAATCCCCAGAAAAAACGAAACTAGTGTAGAGTTGGAAAGTCCATAGTGAGAAAATCTGACACCAATTGACTTTAACTACAAAATTCTCCTTTTGGAGTCCACAGAGATAAAGGGACATAAACCAAAAGCAAAGCAAGAAAACAAAATGACCTAATGAACCTGTTGTTGACTGACACCGACTGCTCTGTGGCTTAAAAAAAAGGTGGTCCCCAAAACCCTGAGTCACCAAGTTCGTGGAAAGAGCCACCAATCAGAATGTTAAAAATTAAAGATGAAGTGATAGTTGAGTGTCTTCCACTGCAAAGAACATGACTTCCTCAGCTCTGACAAATTCCTACCACAGCATGTAACATATCACCCATTTGACCTGCTTTGTAGGTAATGATTCTGAACTAAGCGTCCAAGATCCTGACATTTAGTCCTGGCTGTGCTAGTAGCAGACTACATAGCTTTAAATGAAACCACAGAAATCCAGAACAGGCCTTTGAGGTCATCAAGTCATAGAATAGAGAAAGCCCCCCTCCTTTCCTACTTGTTTCCCCAGCTCGTACTGCTAGTTCATCAGCCTGCTCTTTCGCAGGAATCCTGAGTGAAACATCAGAATTCTCAAAGTAGCCTAGTGGATAATCACCTCCTATAAATTGGAATTGGCGCAAGAGATAAAATCTGATTGTCATACTTGACCTAGGTCAAGTTTTCATTTTTAAGATGAGAAAATTCCTGGTGCAGAGAAGAGAAGAAACCTACTTGACATCACACAGCAAACCGGAGACAGATGGGTGTAGAGTGAGGACTTAGGACCCAAAGTGCATTACCTGATACTACTCATAAAAGAAATGGTCCTGCAAACACCAAGCCCCAGGTAACATACAGCTCATTTCTACTGTTTTTGACCAAATGAATTGAAGCTCCTCAGGCTCTTCCTGTCTTCTGCAGTGCCCCTCTTTCTGACTGGCGGAGCAGCCAATAGTGCCCAACTGGTTAACGTGTGCCTGGCATTAGCACAAAACTAACATTTTATTTCCCTTCCATAGTATGTAATTTCTTTGGAAGTTGAAGTGTAATGAAATTGGTGTTTATTATAATTAATAAAAGCCCCATAACTTTAAATTGGGTCATAAATCTTTCAGGGAAATCCAATACTGCTGTAAGAGTCATTCCTTTCCCAGAAGGGGCCCTGTGGAGGAAAAAGGCTGCGGCTCCTTCCTGCCAAGCAGTGGCTGGCTGGCTCTCCAGGCAGCTCCTTCTCCACTGCTAATCAATTCAGGTCACACGCAGAACAGAAGCCGCTTGGGCTCTGTGCATGGAAAAAGGGTTCCTTTGCCTAACACCTGTAGGCTTGCTCAGAAAGGGCTTATTTGGAGAAATAGAACTACTGTATGTGCTTTCTGTGTGCCAGAAACAGTGCTACTAAGAAGGAAGATGCTGTTCTTGTCCCCAGAATATTCCAGATGTTCACATTCCTGAGAAGGAGGCAGACCTGCCAGCTTCTGTGTGCAACTCACCGTGAGCAGCACAGGTACTGAACGAGTACAGGTATGAAGTGATTGACCTTCACTTTGGTTGATGTAAAGTGACAGGATTCTTTCAAGGAGAAAGTAGACAGGGGTGAGAAGGGCTTTGAAAGCTGATCACAAGTTTGCAGGGTGAGCATAAACATTCTCCCACCACAGCACTTTGTCACTCTGCACTTGCTGTCTGCTCTGCTCGGAAAACTCGTCCTCAGACTTTTAAATGGCTTCTCCTCATCCAGAGCTCAGCTCAAATATCACCTTGTGCACAGGCCTTCCTCCCACCCCACCCTGTGCTTTCCCAGTGCTTTACTAGTACACTGCTTTTCCTGTTTCCTTTACAAGCTCCTCGCTCTGTAAAATTACATTTTTATTTATTTGCTTCCTTGTTTGTTGTCTGTTTTCCCAATGCCCGGTACAAATATAAACTCGGTAGCAAGAACCTTGTCTGGTTATTCACGGTTGTATCTCTGCACCTAGAACATTTCCTTGTACCTAGTAGACAATTAATAACCAGTTGAGGCAAAGATTCATGAAACTACATGGCTCATTAAAAGAAACTTGTTTTAAAGCAGATTAGAAAATTGCATGTGATGTCAAAAGAGAAAATGGTAGATGAACATGCCAAAGTAAAAGAAAAATAAGGGCAGAAAAATAAAACCACCATCCGAACAGCTCCAGGGAGGGATGTGGGTATAGAGAAACCTAATAAAGAATCTATGATTTGTTTGCTTTGGGATGTGTACTGAAAGTCTTGTTTAAGTTTTCAAACTCACTAAAATACTTAAGTAAATAAATTTTAAAACACCAAGCCAGCAGTGGGATTAATTTAGGTACCTCATATGCCTTAGCATTTTGCATGAGGTGGGTAGCAGATTCAGCTCTGAGCTCCCTCACAGCCAACACAAGAGAGAAACATGGCATGTGATAGTGTCTGTGAGCTAAACCCATTGCTCAAAGGAAGCTTGGGTTTTCCCGGTGCTGGAACCTGAGAGAAATGTCCCCCACTGGTACTTGCAAGGAGAATGTGTTATGATGTAGTGTCCCCAACAGCACCTCCAGTGCAGTCAAAACAGAGATTCATTATAGCATCTTTTCATCTAGCAGGCTGGTGACTTAATGCCAGAGGTATAATTTAGTAAAAGCCTTTCCATAAGCAACACAAGTTATGCTATGTACGCTAACCTCTTCCTGAGGGTTTGCCCAGGGTGAAGGGGAGAACACTTTACAAAAGCAGAAGGATCATACATCCTCCCAACAATACTCCATTCCCAATGAGATTTGAGTGGTCGGAGAGGAGGCTGCCTCCTTTCCTGGAGGCCAGGTGAAAAACTACGCGGCCCACTTGGGGAGATCCCATTTACTCAGCTATGCATGAGGTAGTTTTCACCTGTCTGTGAAAACTGAGGACTCTTGTGGAAGCTGCAGAGAGAAACAGCCCACCACCTCTTAGCTGGTGGGGCAGAGGCTCTTAGCAAACAGTTAAGCTTTGCTTCAGCTCGTATATAAACAAATCAAGTCCCAAAACTGGAAACAAATTTCTTGCATCACACCACCTGAATCTCTTGTACACAAAGATTCCTGGTTCTTGACTTCCATAGTCTTAGCTGTTCCAGGTGGGCCTTAATATCTGCACATCGAAAGGCTCTCCCGGTGATCCTGCAGCCTACATAGTACTGATCCATACAACAGCATCATGAAGGCCCCTGAGAGTGAGACAAGGTTTTAATGACCAAAAGGCTCTTCCCCCACCTAACTCTTATCAGATCCTCACAAAGCACTTGCAAACAGTAAAAGCAAATTAGCCCATTGGAGAGAAAGGGAGAATTGAAGTACTGAAGTGTCTTTTCTACAGGACACACTCAGGAAGGGGCCAGCCATACTGGTTAGAAAGCACTATCCCTGGGGATCGGACCCTGGCTTTGGAGCAGAGGCCTGGTTCCACTTCCTGGCAACCCATCTTTTGACTGATAGATGTGGTCAAGTTCTTTAACAGGCCACCACTTCTGTAGAGATACGCTCTGTGCACTGAGGTTCTTAAGTGCCTAGAGGAGGACTGCATTGAAAACTCTTCTCGCCATGATGGCTTTGCATAAGCATATGATGAATATTGGTTGCCAGCATTTTCTTCGTCTCCCTGGCATTGAGTAGAATACAGCTGCAATAGAAGACCCTCACAGGCTTTTGAGGAAAGGTGAGTGGTCTACAGAGGTCACGTGTTCACCCTAATCTCCCTTGGAGAAATAGAGTCATGGTGGAAGCCACTTGGTGGCATGATGCATAGTAGAACCACACCCCAGAGTCACCACATGGAGAGCTGCTCTTGCCTCTCTCTCCCCACAGAAGACACTCCAGTACCCAAATCTAATAACCTCTTGTTCATTTTCTTATAGGCCTTAGGCATTATGGTATCTCTTTGAATAAACAAAAACCATTCAAGTAAAACCAGCCTCTGGAACACTGGTGTCCATGAAAACCTTCTGAAGTGATGGAATGACCCAAGCCTGCACTGTTCATTTTGGCAGCCATAAGTGAGTGGACACTGAACACTTGAAATTAGGTATTTTGACTAAGGAGCAGAATTTTTACTTTTGTAATTAATTAACTTAATTTAAATAGCTACTTGTGACTATTGGCTGCCGTATTGAACAATGCTCCTCTGAAGGGAGAAATGGAACTCCGCAGTGGGAAAATGGGATAAACTTGAACTGAGTCCCCGTCGACACAAACACTGGAAGAAGGTCAGCTTTACTGGGGACATTACGCTGCTCCATTTGCCTTTTCTGATTCTCACTAGACTGGCTAGTTCTGGTGAAGCATAAGCCTAAAAAAGAGTGGGTCCTCATGGCCTGGTTCTGGCCCTGGTGCCCCCAGAGTCTAGCCCAGTGCTGGGCGATTGATGCTCGTTAACTCAAGTTCAGCCTAGCTAGCCCTTCCTGTGTCTGGCTTGCTGCTTCTCTGCTACTGTGAGGACTGATGATCTGTCCCAAGGTGGCCACTCTAACAATGGGCACTAATGAAGATTTAAAAGGCAGGTGTGAGCATCTGATTGAGAAGGCAGACATAGACAAAGAATTGCAACTCTCATTAGTATTGTCTCTGGAGAAACCAGGATGCCTACTGCTGTGGAAAGGAGAGGTGTTTCTTTTTTTGGTGGAGAGAATTGTTTGCCGTGGGTTAAATTAAACCCATGTTCTGATGTAAAATGCAACATAATTCAAGTCAATATTAATAATGATGGAAAATCTTAAGAATTATCTTTCACAGTAAATTGCCTCTGAGATTGCAGGTACCCCTTATCAAAAGTAAATTCAATATAAAGAACACCAAGCATGCAGAACTGATAAATTAAGGAGAGAATTCACCTTCCATCACTGGATGCCACTTAGTTTGGGGTTTCAAGTACCAACTGTGACTTTAGGAAAGTCATTTCCTATCTCTGGGCTGCAGGTTCTTCATCTGAAAAATGCAGGAGTTTGGACCAGCTGCTCTCTAAGGAGCCTTCTCACTCTGAACATTTATCAGTCTCGGATTCCAAGTAACGGATCCATTTGGCATTTCATTCTCCAGTGCCCTCACCACAAGAGAGAAACCTGCTAATTTAATAAACTGCGCAGGCTCCTAGGAGGCAGCTGTCAGGAGGGCTCTCCCGCCCTCTCCTGTCCCCTCCCCTCCTGTCTCAGGAAACATTTGTATTCATTTGTACATCATTTACAGTTGCTGCATTTGTTCTTAAGGAAAGATCTGGGGATGGATAATTAAGAAGGAGGGGGAAATCATTTGGGGTCCCTCCACTTCCCCCATTCAGTGATCTGCTGCTTTATACTGGGGATTGATTGTGGCAGAGAAACCCCAAAAGCTGTCAGCTTCAGAGAAAAGTTTTCCTCCTACTGCCCTTACCCTGCAGCCCCTGCTACTACCCGCCCCAATATTTAATGATCTCTAAATCTCTTTCTGACGTGCACTCAGAGCTGCGGGTCACAAAAGTTAATTGGGCTTTAATTGCCTTCTAGTTCAGGGGCACCTACATTATCACTTGTGACAAGTAGGCTGCAGGACAGATAACCAACTCTTCTGCCCCCAAGGTGCTCCCAGGGCCATATTTCCTCACCCAGCCCTCCATATTTTAGCTGCTTTCTTTGACCTACACCTTCATGATACTCCTGGTGGCCAAGAATGCTCTTTTCTTCCTGGCTTCTGGGAGTCACCAGACCGGGAGCCCAAACTGCAGGATACACAGTGGGTGGAACAGGAATGGGAGGCATAGGGTAGATTTCACTGTGTAAACTGAGCTGAACATGCAGCCACTCACTTCTGCTTCCTTCTGGTTTCACATCTTGGCCATGTGAGCTTACACACACACACACACACACACACGAGTGTGCACAATACAGAGACCCTTTATTTTCACTATGTCCTACCTGTCCTGCCCTACTTTGCCCTCCAACCTCACTGTTTCCATTCACATCTCCTCTATTCAGTTAACCCTCAGTACTTTAAAATTCAGCCATGACTCTGCAAGCCTTCCCTGATCTCCCCAGTGGCTGGGTTAGGTGATCCTTCCCTCTACTCTCATAATTCTTTTGGCCTAACCATTTATGTACATATTAGGCCTTGATTAAAATAATCCACTTATTCAAATGTCACAATAAAAATCTAAAGCCACTACCTGACCTGTTTCAGATTATCTCAGAAGTAGGGTAGGGCCTGAGCCAAGAGGACCCAAGGTGACTGATCCAATTCTTTTCTCCTGATCCTAGCCCTCTTTATCCTCACACTGCCTGTCCCACTAGGCTCCAGCACTCAGCTCTTCTAGACACTGGCACCTGCGAATAGCTGAAGATCTTGCTCCTCCTCCCTCCAACCCCAAGCACCAGGAACACCCAGAAATGCTTTGTTGCCCTAGCGGTTTCCTACATGCTATCCACTAACCAAAAGCTAGTAGGTCCTTTCCAGACCTGTACACAGGCTCCTATTCACACCTTGACATCGTTTTTCTCTATGCGCTTCCTCTAAAACGTATGACTTGAGACCCCAAGATAGCCAAGAATGTCTTCTTTTGGATCCCAAAGTGCATCATTTGCATGAACACCAGTTCCACAGTGCAGTGAGTATCTGTCTGCATGATGTCTCCTTCTGCTAGACAGTAGGCCTCCCCAGGGCAAGGACCCTTGTCACACTCCAGTGTTTGGCAGTTTCTAGATTGCAGCAGCATGCTTGCTGACCTCATCGATGATAGAGTGAGCGTTAAGATTTGGGAGAATCGGAAAGGTTTGGAAGAGGCAATGAAGGTCACAGGCATTCAGCAGCTCCTGTGAAAGCTGCTCCCACGTGGGTATGAAGGAGAAGGTTTTATGTCATTTCCTCCTGTTTCAACAAAATTAACTTGATGGGGCTTCCTAACAGTGGGCAGCACCACGGTCAGCTCTCTCCTGCTCTGATTTCAGCAGAGAAGGAAAAAAAATGTTTTTATTTTCCTTTGGTGTCTACAGCAGTGCTTTTCAAATGTCTCTGATTACCTGGGGATCTCATTAAGATGCATCTGACAATTGAGCAGTTCTGGGGTGTACCCTGGACACCCCCATCGTTGGCCAGTGGTGCTAATACTGGTGCTCCAGGGCTGACACTTGGAGTAGCAAAAGTTCACTCATCTCTTGTAGAAAGAATAATGTGTTTTAATCAGGAGGCTTAAAACCCAAAGATAGTGTGATTTAGAAGAGATAGTGGAATGACTTAGGCTCAAATCACATCTGGATCCTGCTGTTTTACTGTTTCTGTGATCTCACTGTTTTCTGTTAGCTTGCTAAAGCCTTCATGTATTTATCTGTAAAACTAAAATGATAACCTGTTCCCTCTGTGTGTGTGTGTGTGTGTGTGTGTGTGTGTGTGTGTGTGTAGATCACATGGCAAACCATGTGAGACACTACTTAACTCATACCAGGTCTTCAGTAACCAGCTGTTGGTTTTTTTTAAGTGGAGCAAGGTTGAACTTGCTGTTTGCTCTCCGATAGATCAGACTTATGTCCTACAATCACAGCCCCTCTTTGGAAGAAACTTACATTCCTTGTCCCATGGCATCAGGCCTGGCTATGTGCCTTGCTTGCCTTGGCCACAGAAATGTGGTTGGAAGCTTGTGAATTGCTTCTAGGCAGAAGCTTGAAGGGCCACCATGTCTTCTGGCATCTTCCCTTTATCTATATTCACAAGACTGTCAATAACACAGTCTTGGGATACTCCTTCAATTAAGGTCCCAAAGTAAAGATGACAGAACAGGGTCCTAATCAATTTTCAAAGAAAATATAAGAAGAATGAGAATTAAGCTTTTTTGAAAGCCATTGAAATTTTGGGTGATTTGTTTCTGCAACATAACAATTTTAGTGTGACTGATAAAACCTGTTATATTTTTTCTTTCTTTCTTTCTTTCTTTCTTTCTTTCTTTCTTTCTTTCTTCCTTTCTTTCTTTCTTTCTAGCTTGTTTGCTTTTATTTTACAACACTGGAGATTGAACCCAGGACTTTTACACTGAGCTATAGCCCAGCATTTTTAAAAAATTTTTTAACTTTGAGACAGGGTCTTTTCATATAATTCAGGATAGCTTTGAACTCACTATGTAGCCCAGCCTGGTCTTGAACTTATGATAATCTTCCTGCTTTAACCTCACAAGTGCTGAGATTACAGGCATGCACCCCAGTGCATGACTGTGAGTTGACTTTCAACTGGACAGTGTAGCACATAGAACATGAACAGTGGCCTATAATCCCAGCACTCTGGAGGCTGAGGCAAGAGAATCGCCAGGAATTCAAAGCCAACCTGGTTTACACAGTGAGTCCAAAGCTAGCTTGAACTACATACTGAGACCCTGTCTAAAACAAACAAGCAAAAAATAAAAATAAAAATAAAAAAGAATATGAACAGTAAGTCAGTCAGAAGTTTCATCATCTAGTCCTGACTCCAGTACTTATAATAGTGTGACCTCAAGCAAGATGCATAACCTTTCTGTGTGCCACTACCTTCTCCTACAAACAGAGCTAATAATACATCATAGTATTTCCAAGAGGTTTAAATAAAAGTCTGTGTGTGAGCATTGCTGGATACAAATAGTTTATACGATATGAATAATAATGTGTAATATGATTGTTCTGTTCCACGGTAGGGCACATAAGAAACATCTGCTCACATTTTTGAGGGAACACTAGTCACTTCTCCATATATGGTACAAAATACTTAACACCTGCAATTTAAGGGAGGAGAGGTATATTTTGGCTCATGGTTTCAGTGGGTTTACTCCATGGCTGGCTGACTGCAAGAGAATAAACAGCATGATGGAGAGGCGTGGAGGAGGAAGACTGCTCACCATATGGAAACCAGGAAGTAGAGGGAGAGAAGAAAGGAGCCAAGCACAGGAATATACACATCCAGGTATCACCTCCAAGTTCCTCACCTCTTTGGACCAGGCCACATCTCCTAACAACACATTCAGCTATAAGTTTATAAATTGATTAATCCACCCCCATTATCAAATACCTTCCAAAAACCCCACCACTGAACACAAGATGCTTGGGTGAGACATTTTATATCTGAACCATAACAGAAGATTTACTCTGCATGTGATACTCTTCTTGGTACTTTATAAGTACCTTACCACTTACTCTTCTCAAAAACCCTATGTAGGTATTATTGTTATTCACACTTCACAAAGAAGAAAATAGTCTTTGAGTGGCCTAGAAATTAATTTAAACATACACATGAATCAAGGTGTAGACTCTGGTGATTTGATTGTAGCCCAGCCTCCTAACCATCCACAGTCCAGTCTCTCTGATGGGAAGGAGAGAGACATGAAAATCTGCTGGGTGCACCAGCAATGGAACTAGAAGGAGGTATCAAAGGCAAATGATGTGGTTTGGAAGAGTTTTTGAAAATGTTCATTTGGGGATTATAACACTGTCTGATATTATAGCATCTTTGAGGTTGCTCTCACTACAGCCCTGTGTCCTTGGGCTTTACACCTGTTGGAGTTTCCCAAATAATGATCATGCTTTTTTCACTCTATGCAACATATATTGAGCTCTGACAAGGCCCTGGGAGAAATACAAAAATAAATTAAGCCCTACTCTAAGCTTAGGAGTTTGATTTTACTCTTTGGACTTCGGGGAACCATTGAAGAGTGCTGAAGAGGCAAATGGAAGAGTGAATCTGGCTTTAGGCAGAATCTGTTGTGGCAGACAGATTGGAAATATATAAGAGCCTGTGTGCAGGGATTTCAGGTGGGCAGCTGATGGGAACATCTAAATTCCAGTAGTAGAAGCAGAGAGAAAGACCATTATAGTAGGAATGCTTCAATGGCAGAATTCACAGGTTGTCCTAATGCTAGGATGTGGGCATGATTGAAGGGAAAAGTGCATTGATGACATTCAGGTTGGGAGTCTAAATAAGTTAGAATTTCAGCAGGAAAGAAAAGGACAAGACTGTTTATATAGGCATGGGCAGGGATCAAGAAACCAAAAACTACAGAGATGTGCCCAGAGAAAAACAGTAATGGGGAACTCTCACTACTCTTGCCCTGAAGGAGCAGTGGCAACGTGATTTTACTGGAGCCAGGAAGGAGTTGTCACCCAGAATTAGTTTGTACTAGTGCTAGGATGAGGTACAGAGGCAAGAGGTTAAGGAATAGATATCACCTTCCAAGTTCCCTTTGGCCATGCCCCACCTTCACCCCAAAGAAAGGGGAGCCCAGATGATGAGTACAAGAGGTCAGCCTCCTGAAACTCAGAGCAGGACAAAGGAATACAAGAGAATGGCCATGCCCAAGGATGTAGGGATGCCCAGCACAACACCCAGGCAATGGGATAGAGTTGTGGGTTAGACACACTGGGCACTGCATCCAGACTGTCTGGATTAGAATCCAACTCTTTCTCTTACTATTGATATGACCAAGGAAGAGATACTTTACCTATTGTCCTTCAGTTTTCTCATGTGAAAAAAAATTTTTTGATTGCTGCAATAGAGTGCACAGTACATGGAACACAAAAGGGTTAAATATATGTGAACTGTTTTCATTTCCATTCTTTGTTTTATAGAAATAGTGGCCCATCCACTAACAGAGAGAATGCAGGAGATGTGGTGTTTTGGGGTGAGAGAAAGAGACTGTGATCTTAAGTCTTCTGTTGTGTCCTCTGGAGTCTGTGGTACTCGTGAACTATTCAAGGGAGGAGTGTCAGTTGGCACGATGGCACGTACGTATGGGGCCAAAAACAGAAATGACAAGGCTCCAACAGATTTGGAGCTCATCTGTGTGAGGGTGAGGTTTCAAGCCGGGGCAATAGAAGAGATTATCCAGGGACAGTCTGTAGAAAGAGAAGGGTTTGGAATCTTTCTGTGCTAGATGAATACAGACTGACCAACTTGCTTGGAATTAACCTTCTAATCCTCATGAAACATCTCCATAATCCCCCAGATGGCTCTTCCTGGGCGCAATTTCAGTTATATGTTAATTGGTTGGATGCAGCTAGAAGCAAAGTCTGCAGCCCTTGTATAGAGCTAAGCCATAAACTCATTTGAGGCTGTTTCATTCATTCATTTATTCATCAAAAGCATAGTCAGTATGCAGATGCAGGATACCATACGAAGAGAAAAAGAGAAAGGAACAGAAGTAGTCAAGAATGGCCTTGGCTTCCCTAACAGATATTACCTATTCTAATTATGGAGATTGGAGATAATTTAGTGTCAGCTGTGGCAAAGCACACATTCCTGAACTTTTGTTAGCTTTAGAAGAACTGTGGAGCTTTGCTTCCCGGCTCAGGAAAGCAAAAGTTAGATGAATTGATGCCAAATTTATATCCCAACCCTAGTGCATAAGCTCCTGGGTAACAGGAACATTTCAAGGGAAGCTGCTGCTCTCAGCTGTTCCGCAGAAGGCCACAAATACCATCTGCCTTTTGAATACTACAGTGTGTTGTGGGGCTGGACTACTCTTGCTCCACTTCCTGCCCATCTAGAGGAGCCTGGGAAGCAAAACTGGATCAGATTCCAAGTTCAGTGATGACTGGACTGCAAGCTCTGTGCAGGCCAGCATCTTCCCAATGTCTTGCATGGTGATGTGCACAGAACAAGTACCTGATATATGTTTGTAGAATGAATGAAGATACAGGAAGTGCAAAATAGAATACTTAAGACAATGAGATCCTTTATTAGTGACGGAGTTTTACCATTTATTGATCCGTGTGATCATGGGTATCTTACCTTTTCTGTGGTTCATTTTCATCATCTATAAAATGAAGATAGAAATTACACTCCTAGAGTTGTCGGAAGGATAGTGCCATGGAGATAGTGCAATAAAGTGCTGGTCACCAATATAAATGCTTAGTGAAAGAAATCTCAAAAATACAAGTGGCTAAAATTTTCGTTAGAGTTATTTTTACATTTCCTTGGTTGCAGATGTTTTTGTTTGAAAGGATCTGCAAAGTCTTGTTTGCTAAACACATGTTATATTCCAAGTGACTGGGTATTCTAGGGACCTGCACTGA
>RJWT010040472.1:0-12491 GCA_004365215.1 Cuniculus paca
GGGTTTTTTTTCAATGGAGACTAGAGTAGCTGTCTTTGAAATTCTATCTCCTTGACTCTATGAAAGCTGGGAACTAATAAAAACCAGGGGTTACATTTTTATTTTTATTTTTATTTTTTTGCGGCATTGGGGATTGAACTCATGACCTTGTGCTTGCCGGGCAGGCGTTTGGACCGCTGAGCTAGATCCCCAGCCCCTACATTTTTAAATAATATAGGTAAGGGGTAAAGTTATTAGTAACAAAATAAATCAAAGTGACTATGTCCATGTCCATAATGAATAGTAGTAAGTGTTCAGTCTCAAAGTAGTAAATGAAATGAGTGCTTTAGGGAGAGGTTTAAAAAAAAGAGAGGCAGACTTCATGGTAAGTTCCTTGAGGGCAGGCACAAACAACATTCTGTTCATCTTTGAGTTCCTTAGTCTTACATCTAACAGGAGTTTAGACATTTGTTTGAATAACTGACTGGATTCAATTGTCAATTAGAATGGCTACTGTCTGAAGAAGTGGTTCTTTATTCCCTAATCAGGGTTGTTCCTGTAAATTTCTTGCTATTGCTTGGTGAAACTGAACATTGATTGTTATCTATGAGAAGAGCAAAGCAGGGAACAACCAAGAAAATTGTCTTTTTTTTTGGTCTCTTTGAGACAGGGTCTCACTATGCAGACCCTCACTAGGCTGACCTTGGTCTCATTTTGTAGCCCCGGCTGGTCTCAAACTTGTAACAATCCTCCTGCCTTAGCCTCCCGAGTGCTAGGGTTACAGGAATGTGCCACCACGCCCGGCAGAAAATTATCTTTTTGAGAATGATTTAAGGGGGAAATCTAAAAGCTCCACCATTGATTCACTGACTGTGAGGGAACCTACTGTGGCTTGCATTAATTTATTTTTTCTTTGCAAAAATGGAGGCAGGGTGGAAAAGAAAGGGAAAGATTCTCATAACTCAAAAGGATGTAGAAGGAAAAGGGAAACAGATGAATGGATTTGTGGGTTGTTCAGATGTTTTCCTTCACCTTTCCCCCCATTATTGCCCTACTTTTTTTTTTTTATTCAGGGTCTTGCTGTGTAGCTCAGGCTGGTCTTTGCTTATGTAGCCCAGACTTGTCTCAAATTCACAGTGATCCTCCTGCCTCAGCCTCCCAAATCCTGGGATTACAGGTGTGCACTACCAGGCCTGGCTCTGCTCTACTTTTTCTTTCTTTTTTTCTTGGTCTTTTTGAGACAGAGTCTCACTATGCAGTTCAGGCTGGCCTTGAGCTCACTTTGTAGCTCCCGCTGGTCTCAAACTTGTAATGATCCTCCTGCCTCAGTCTCCCGAGTGCTGGGATTACAGGCATGTGCCACCCTGCTCTGTTCTCTGCTCTTTCTTAACCTTAAGTATTTGTTAACTTTTGCCTCTGTCTTCAACATCAAAGGCAGTGAACTAGAAGAATCAGAGATACTGAAAATCAAAGCTGTCTTGCTTTCATCAAAAACTTGGTGGGAAAAGGAAGCTGCACGTAATGGCTGAAGTGAGTGTCCCAAAGTAGTTGTAAATTGAAGTTGCCTGGGCTACTCACTTCTTTCTTGCGGTACTGGGGATTGAACTCACAACCTTGCACTTGCCAGGCAGGCACTTAGGCCACTGAGCTAGATCCCCAGCTGCTACTCACTTCTTTTGTATTTCATGGTCATAGAAAATGATGTGTTGACTTGGTATATCCACCAAGTGCTAGACATTTGAAATGAAGCAATATGAGGTATGGAAAAGTCAGAAGCAGCAGTTCTTTATGGAGAAGATTCTCTGAAATGATCCAGAGACCCGCAACACATATCTTGGCTATGCCCAGCTCTTTCAGCCTCTGATCAGACCAGATCATTGACCCCTTCCTTTTCTCAACACACCCTTCCACTGTCAAATAGGTCAGTGTAATACAGTGGACCAAGATGAATTTGACCTCAATCAGACATTGGTTCAAATCCTAGTGCCACCCTCATTTGGCTTTGGTCAATTTATTGTATCTCCTTCGGCTTCAGTTTCTTCTTTCGATGAAGTAATTATACCTACACCAGGAGGTATTTGTTAGGATTAAATAAAATGTAAATAAAAGGATAGTTTTTTTTCCCCACTAATAGTCCCTCTAAAAGAAATCACTTTTTTTCTCTCTCTCTTTTTTGAGGCAGGGTCTTGCTATGCAGTTTAGGCTGGTCTTGAACTCACTTTGTAGCCCAGGCTGGTCTCGAACTCACAACGATCCTCCTGCCTGGGATTACAGGCGTGCGCCACCACACCCAGCTATACTATGTTTTTTGTCATCTACCTTCCCAAGGGCTCTGAAACTGTAATTAGAGAACAGAATCTGTTGGAAAGCGGGCATAAGAAGAAAGATCACTAAGAGAATCATGGGTTGCTCATGTGATCACAAAAGGGACTTCACTTTCAGAAATTTAGAACTCAAAAAAATAGAGATGCAGTAGGTCAACGAGAGAAAGACAATCAAGAATCAGCCTTGGGGAATAAGTGGGAACATAGTTAATGGATGCGAAGATCTGTGGTCTGAATTTTTCCCCTGATAAGATATCTCCAATGTACCTCTTACAGGGGAGTAAGCAAAATCAATTTCTAGCTGGCTTGTGTCCTCACCCTAAATACTGTAATCCAATACTTAAATCTTGTGGATTGGCTGAGGGACAGAATTCCTTAAGAAACATGAAGGGTCTTAGGCTGGCAACAACTCTCATTCACTTCCCCCAACCTGAATTGTAGTAGCCAAGAGGAAGAAGCAAAGCCAGCTTAACTTAATTTGACCAGGGAGCACAGTTTAAGAAGTTTGCTCTCTATAGTAATTTTGGAGGAATTCCCAAAGAGGAAAAAAACAAAACAAAACAAAACCTTGCATCTCGAGCTTGTTTTTCTTACATTCTTCCCTATTTTCTACTCCACTTTCTGCCCCAAAGAGGGTTAAAACTAATCCCAGAGCTCCTAGGGCGGGTCGGGGACCAGCAGCTCAAGGATGACGTAATGCTTTCTCCGATACACAAAGCGGCCTCCCCGGGGCTGGCCTCTCCCGCCCCGCCCCTTAACCCCTCCCCTCCCCCGCCCCAGCACCAGCGCGGGTGAGTACCCCTTTTTGAAAAGGCAGCCCAGGGAAACAGGGAACAAAAGCCACGGAAGGAGAGCCCAGACGCTGCCAGGAGGCCCAGAAATAGACATCACGTCATCGCCTAGCCTAGCAGCGCCAAGCGCCATTTGGTAGCGTCCGACGGACCCCCACCATTACGATGCAGAACGGAGCCCGCAGGCCTCACGTTTCCTCTTAGCTCCAGCATCCAGCTGACCAGCTTAGGGAGTGGTTTCCCTTTTGCTGTCCACCCCCGCACCCTTCTTTCTCCAAAGGCCCGCCGCCTCCCCTGGCTGCCAGCCACACAGTCTACAGTCTCGAAGCTGCCATCTTGGTGCCCCATCCCCCGTGCACCTTCCTCCCCCGCAGTCCTTAGTATGGGAGGGGGAGGAAAGGGCACCGCCCTGCATGCCCCGAGGGGGAGGGCTCGACCTACCCCCTCCCTTCTCCCCCAGAAGGAGGGGTTCCTGTCCTCTGCTAGCCGTTCCTCACCTCCAACAGCGCTGACGGTGCACCCCACAAGGTTCAGCATCCTGGACTTCCCTGGCCTTGCCATTCCCTGCAGCCCAAAGCTTAAGTGCAGGCGCTGTCCACTGCCTGCTACCAGCACCATAGGTCCGATTCTGGCGGGGCTGGCACTCTGAAGGGCTCCCCGCTCCCGGTCTTCACCCCTGCTCACTGCGGTACCCTTTGCTTTGCAATAGTCTGACCACGGCGAGCTCCCTTTGCCTCACTACTTACCAAAGCTAGGTCGGATGTTGGTGATCTCAGCCATGTCGTAATCAGAGGCTGTTGCTATTAAATGCAACGGTCAGGTAACTCTGGGAAGCCCCCCCCCCCCGCCAGTACCGAGGCTGCAGCTGTAGATCTTTAGGTCTGAGTGGGGGAAGGTATCTGGCAGACGTCTCCTGCGACGGTCCAGTCCCTGGTTGCCAGCTGCGACCTCCTCTTAAGATGCTCCAGGGACGCTCTGAGCTCAGGATGCAGGTGCAGTCAGACTGGTCCTGATGCGAGACAGGCTCCGCCTTTTTCCGAACGGTCTTCGGCAAAAGACTCCGCCTCTGCCGAAAGGTTCCGGAAGGCAGGTCCTGCCCTTTCCGGAAGCTCTTAGAAGGTGCATCTCCCACCCCGGCGCGGTTTCGAGATGAGGCCCCGCCCACTAACGGGTTGTGGGTCCTTGGGGCAAGAGTCCGCAAAAAAGTACACAACTGTTGGTAAGATTATCACATGAGCTTTTATAGATCCTGTGATTCCGGTTACTCTGGCTTTTATAGGAGCAGAATGTTCTGAGTTCCAGGATTTTGGGACAACAGAATTTCTACACTGCCAACGTTACACATTTCTGAGACCACTAACGGTAATTATGGCAACTTTCTTACATTTCAGAAGCTTAGAATAAAAACTAGTGCCGGAGATGGCAGCACAACTCTGAAAATTTACTAAAAGTCATTTAATTGTACACGTAAAACAGATGGTGTGAATCCAAGCGGTTTAAAAATAAAAGATTAGCTGGGCCTGGTGGCGCACGCCTGTAATCCCAGCACTTGAGAGGCTGAGACAGGAGGATCGCTGTGATTTTGCGGCAAGCTTAAGCTACACAGTGAGCTCAAGCGAAGCCTGCACTACAAAACGAGACCCTGTCTAAAATATATATATATATATATAAAATATATATAATAATGTATAAAAGACTGATGAAAAAAGCCAAAGTTAATCAGTGTTGGACATTACTCTTCCATGAGCTTGAAGCTGCTTAGGAAAGGGGACAGGGAAATCAAGATCTGTGTGTATTCCGTAGGTCATAAGGCAAGCGCAGATGAAACTCCAAACTTCTGGGAGTCTTCCTTGGCATTAAGGAGAGTTGGTGTGATTTAGGCTAGTCAGATTACTGGCAATTGTAGCCATATTTCAGCCTCATTTTGGTTGTGAATACTTTTATCCTGTCGGATTCGGTTTACAGCCAGATTAGTTCCAGTGCAGAAGAAATATTTGTTGGTGGTTCACTTGTAATATGAGGGAACCGAATGAATCTTTCCAGCTTTGATGCCCTTCTAGAAAAGTGGAAAGAATGTGGCCCCTCAGTCATTCATTCCTTCAAGAAACCATTGAGTTATTAAACACTGACGCCCCAGGTACTTTTCTGAGCTTTGGGTCTATGTCTTAGGAGCTAAAGCTACCTAAGGTCCAGATTACCAATTCCCCTTGATAACCGTGTAGCTTTGTGAAATCACCTACCCAGCTGAGCCAGAACTGTATCCTGTTCAAAGTGGAAAATGAAATACGTAATAATATCCACTGGGCCACAGGGTTTATTGTGGAGACCAGGCCACTTAATATAAATGAAAATACTTTGTAATATGAAAAATTGGTATAGCTTGATTCCAAATACACCTTAGTGTCAATCAGGAACCTGCACTATTTGTAACCTAGAGATTCTTTTCTTGGGATTTGGCTCAGTGGCCAAGCGCCTGCCTGGCAAGCGCGAGGTTCTGAGTTCAATCCCCGGTGCCGCGAAAAAAAAAAAGATTCCTTCCTGAAATTTTATGAATTCTCTTTTTCTACTTGTATTTCACGTGTCTCTCGGAGTGAATAATTACTTGTGAAACTAAAGTGCCGAATTTCAGTCTCCACTTTTAAGTAGGATAGCAGCACTTCACGGGTGGAAAAAGTGAATTGAAATTGATACTTTTTTTTTTTTTGCCAGGAAATGACGTTGTAGTACTGCGGCTTCATTTAGCCCTAAATAAGATGGCGCTTAGCGTGTGGCGCATGCTCCTTTACGCCGTCAGTGGCCGCGCGCCGGGCTTCGGGGCTGCGCACGTCAGTCTCTGCCGTTGCCTGACTTCCGCTGTTGCAGAGACCGAGTTTCCGCGGGATCTGGCCGGCTTGTGAGTGTGCCGTGTAGTGTGTAGTGGGCGGGTAGAGGCGGGATGGGCCTGGGACACTAGGGCAGAGCGTGTTCAGGATGAGGGAGTCGGTCTGAAGGTGGGTGCGGGCTGCGTGCCGGGAGTTACTGGTGCACAGCGTTTAATTGGTACTGGGGATTTGGGCCAGCGCTCGGCATAGAGGTGGAAAGCATAGTTAGGACCTGTTTTTGAAGTGTTTCCTCAGGAAGAGGCCGCACCGGGGCTGCCTCCAGGTTGGCATTCATTCACCATGTTGGGCCGACTGAAATTCCCAAAGTGGCGAACTCTATTTTATTTTGGTGCGGGAATCGAACTGAGGACCTCTTGCTTGCCAGGTGTGCGCGTGCAACTGAGCTATACCCCCGATCTCAAGAGCGGACTCTTTAGAGCTGCTGTGTTTGAGGTTCCTGCAGTCGAGTCCCTCATCCTGCATTTTTTTTTTGTACCGGGAATCGAACCCACGACCTCGCTCTTACCAGGCAGGTGGTATTCCGCTGAGCTGTATCCCCGGCTCTGCTGACTTTTGAATAGTAGCTTTATTTTCTTTTTTTCTTCATTTCCTTTGTCTTTTCTGGACCTGAGTAACTCAACTGTGGAATAAAGGAGTCGCCTAGGTTATTCCCACTCCCGCCTTACCCGCTCATCACCCTCCCTTGCAGGAATCAACCAGTCTTTCCTTAGTCCACCCTGTTACTTGGGCATTCAGACATGGCGTGAACATTGCCGGTGATGAAGAGCTCACTAAAACACCAGGCAGCTTGTTCTGTTCTTTGACCTGTTTATGAGAGTAATGTTTTCTTAGAAAGATGCAACCAGTTCCCAAATAATGCTTAATGCGTCGTCCAAATTCTATACAGTTTAAGTCCCCTTTCAATCGTTTATTCAGGAAAACCTACATTGAGTATCTACAGTACCTAGATATTGCTGGATACTAATGGTACCCGTTGAAGGATTCCTTTATCTCAGCAAATTCATTTTGAAGGAGGGAGACAGACAAGTAGAGATACTTAGAAAGTAAAACATGGTTTGCTGACAGGTCCTCTAAAAATGTAAAAGAAGATGCCCTCCAGTTTAGGTGAGTATTGCCTTTAAAATGTGATAACTACAGTTGAAACCAGGATCCCACAAGTAACATAATACAGAGAACAGTAGAAATCTCCATAATACATAATACAGGGAACAGTAGAAATCTCTTGTGTCAACACAAAATTTCTGTTAATATAACCATCTTCTAAAGTAACCACCTTGCTTTTGGATTGTTTCTATTAATGGAAAACACCAACAGCAAACACTTATTCATCACTTACTATCTAATGATATAAGTGCTATTTGTATTTCATTTTATAGGCAGAAACAGATTCAGGTTAAGTAATTTACAAACGTCCTAAGAATGGAGAGATGACTTGGGAAACAAATCCAGACAGTCTGACTTTATACTTTGCTCTCAGCATGGTGCAGTTTTCCTTCCCTGATTTAGTTACACTAGTAGCTAAAATTTATTTATTTATTTTTCCTTTTTTGGTACCGGGGATGGAATTTAGGACCTCGCACTTGCCAGGCAGGCGCTTATGCCGCTATTAAGTCACTTACTATTTAATATGTATAACGCCTCTCAGTAAAACAATTACTTTTTTTTTTTAACCATTAAGGAAACAAGTTTAGACAGGTTAAGTCACTTGACAAACAATATACTAATCAATAGTAGAGCTGAGGTTTGAACTCAAATTGTTTCTTATTTTTAACCTAGAGGAATAGTGTGCATTTGATGTAGAATATTATATTCCTGATTGGACATGAATAAAAATCAAAAGATAATTGAGTAAATGTTATTAGCATTAATTAATATGAAGGTAATAAGAACTTGCTTTTATCCTTTTAGGATGGAACAAAAGTGGAACTTTAAAAATGTTGCCTTGTAAGAAGAGAAGAACTACATTGACCGAGAACTCACAAGATAAGAGCAGCCAGGAGGAAGACAACTTAGACCAAGAGTCAGCTGTTAAACCAGAATCTGACCAGGTCACTGACTTGGGATCAGTGCCCCTGTCCTGGGGTCCAAGTCATGGTAGAGCAGTTGGAGTTGAAGTTCAGTCCGTGCAGACTGCAGGATATCAGCCTGGTGTGGAGGCTCCATCATTGAGCTCTAGGATACTCACCCAGGACACGAATTTACCAATTTTAGAAGCTGTCAATGAGGCCATTTCTCAGGGAATCACTCTAACTTCTTTGGAGTCTTCCCACTCTCCTAATGTACACATTGGTAAAGGAAAACTCCAGGCAACTGCTTCAAGGAGAGGGAAGAAAGTTGTCCTCAGGCCTGGACTAGTAACCCAAGAAGACAGAGGTGATCTTCCTGTCATAAAGAAGCTCTTTTCAGGAGAGGCTAGTGAAGAAGCCAAGGAGGGAGGAGGTAAGATATGAAAGGTCTGTGGGCTCCATACTCCATTTTAGTTTGAGCATCCCTAATCCAAAATCCAAAACCTGACTATGCTCCAAAATATAATACTATGAGTGGTGGCATGATACTACAAGTAGAAAATTCCATACCTGACTTTGTGTGGAGAGTTGTAGTCAAACTGCAGGTGTACTAAAAATATTTTGTAAAATTACTTTTTGGGAGACAGAGGCAGGGTAGTCAAAAAATTTGAACCCAGCCTTGACAACTTAGCAACTTAGACCCTATTTCAAAATAAAAAATAAGTGAGGCATGATAATACATGCCTGAATCCCAGCACTTAGGAGGCTGAGGCAGGAGAATCACTGAGTTCAGGGCCAGACTGGGCTACATAAGTGAGTTTCAAGGCCATGTCTGCACTATATAGTGAGACCTAGTCTCAAAAAACAAACCAATATGAAAAGAGTCTAATAATATAACACCCTCCTCCCAAAGGAAAAAAAATCCAAAAAACAATTACCTTCAGGTGTCAGGCACAGTGGCATATGCCCATAATCCCAATTCCTGGGCCAGGGCTGTGATGGAGTGGGGTTGAGGCTGGGGCCTGAGGCTGGAGGATTGCAAGTTCTAGCCCAGCCTTAGCAGTTTAGTGAGATGCCATGAGAGGCTGTCTCAAAAAAACCTGGTGTGGTGGCACAGATTCATAATCTCAGTGCTCTAGAGGCTGAGAAGGGAGAGTGGCAAGTGTGAGATCAGCCTGAGCTGCATGGTGAGATTCTGTCTCAAAAAACTGAAAGAAATAACTATAAAAATAAAATAATAAAGGCCTGCAGATTTAGCTCAGTGTGAAGGCTGCATTCAGTTCTTGATACCACTCACAAAAAAATCTTCAGGATGTGTGTGTAAGGTGTATGTGAAAATGAGTGAAATACATGAATTTTGTATTTAGATGTAACTCTTGTCTCTGAGGTAGCTCATTGATATATGTGTACAGATTCCAAAATTGAAAAACTTAAAATCCGAAACTCCCTGGACCCATTTCAGATAAGAGATCCTCAAGGATATTCAGTCTGTACCACTTTGTCATTGGTTTTTCTGTAATGCCCTTCAGAGAAGTGATTCTCAAAGAGGATACTGATTTCATATGGAATTGGAACCAGGAGACTCATTAAGCATCAGCAGTAAACTTTATGAATAGAGAGAGACACTTTTCCCTTCCCACTCCCTGAATCCTCTGTCCCTTTCTTTACTTTCATCCTTTATTTTGCATGTCTGGAGAGATGAGCTATGCATAGGCTTTGTGAGTTGGTGGGTATCAGTGAAATAAGGCTTGTGGAAGAGGGCAACCAGAATTTTTTAAAGGAGAAGTGACTGAGCCCAGAGTGATGGCATATCCCTAGGATCCCAGCATTCTGGGAGACTGAGTCAGGAGGATTGCAAGTTTAAGCCCAACCGAGTCAGTGAAGCAATTTAATGAAACCTTGTTTAAAAAAAAAAAAAAGATGGAGGTGGTAGCTTATTATGGAGTCACTGGGTTCAATCTTAGTACTGCTACCAAAAAAAAAAAAAAAAGAGAAGGAAATTGGCCTGTGAGATATGAGAAAGGCTCTAGAGAGATGAAAACTCAGGACTTCACGGTCGCATTGCAGTTTGACAGAATGGTAGCATGGTCACAGAGGTCAAGAGTGGTCTGTATAGCTGGGGACTTAGCTCAGTGGCTTAAGTGCCTGCCTGGCAAACGTGAAGTCATGAGTTCGATCCCTGTTGCTTCAAAAAGAAAAGAAAAAAAAAAAGAGTGGTCTGTATAGAGGTACACAGGCAAAAGCGTCTGATGACCTGGTGGGTTAGAAGTGGTGGAAGAAGGCTTCAGAGTAGTAAATTGTACTTAGGTTGCAGCTGACATCATTATTCATACTAAGGTATTTGAACTTGAAAATGTTGGTAGGTGATAGACATTTTAATTGGCTAAGCAGAACATATTTAGGGTTTAGAAAGATAATCAGCCTCTCCATTTTGAGTTAAAAAATTTTTTTTTATATTTCTGCTTTTATTTTACAATGATAAACTATATAAATAGGGGAAGGCACGCAGGGAGGCCCTGGATCTCCCCTTCTCTGCTTCCCAAGTGTTCCTCACCCCCCTAGGTCCCAGCAGGGATCACCCCTTCTCACTTTGTGGGGGCTGGGGATTGACAGGCATGGGAATGCTGTGTGTCTCTGTCTGTATAGGGATGCTGGGGGTCAAGAACGGAGAGAAAGGGCCAGGGATATAGCCCTGCAGAATGGCACATGCCTGGCAAGCACAAGGTCCTGAGTTCAATTCCCGGTTCCAAAAAAAAAAAATGGAGAGGAGTTGGAGTAAAGGGCCTTCTATTATTTCCCATCAGAGCTGGCACCCTGAGGATGGGATTTGAAGGGTTATGAGGAGTCTTATGTGTTACCCTATGAGATGATAGCAGATCCAGCATCCAAAAGTGACCGAGTGATTGGCCCAGCTGAGATCGGACCACTTGTGGACAGTATATGCTTGTTTCTGTGTAGCATCATCCATATTGACATCACAAGGGGAACCCTGGTAGGCCAGGTAGTAGATGTCTAGGGCCCCAAAGAAAAAGTTTAAAGATAACACCCCCAGGCCTCAGCTCAAGTCACACTGACATGTTTCCTCAGATTGCAGGCCTGCTCCTGTGTTGGGGCTTTCGTATGGGGCATCTACTGAGCCTGGGATGCTTCCCTCACAAGAGTTTTTGTTTGTATGTTTTTGAGACAGGCTTTTGCTATGTAGTTCAGGCTGGCTTTGAACTTACTACGTAGCCCAGGCTGGCCTCGAACTCATGACAATCCTCCTGCCTCAGCCTCCAAAGTGCTGGGATTACAGGTGTGTGCCACTATGCCCAGCCCTGTGAGTTATTTTTAAGATGTCTATTTTGCTGTCTTTTAAGCCCTTGGTCTTGTTTTGTCCTTTGGGTACATTGTCCTTCTGGGATTCTTCCACAATTAATATACTGGGTTAGTAACGACAGTGTACTGTGTTTGTTATACAATAGTTTCATGTTTTTGGCTGCTGTGTTTGAGAACTGATGGAATAATAGATAAATTGTTTGAAGGATGTGGTCAGAGATGAAAGTTCTATTAGGGAAACATGTCCTTCTGTAAAATCAGTCCTTGTCATCACAGAGGACTCTTGTGGTTAGAATCTTGTTTAGAGTAGCTTGTGTTACTGTATCATTTCTGGAGCACTTATATTTTATCTGGAGGGAGCAGAGCAGCAGAGTAAAGACAATCTTGAGTTGAGGAAGATGACCAAAGAAGTAATCATTTCTACAAAATCAAAAGAGGGAGGAGATTTTTTTGTTTTTGTTTTTGTTTTCAAATCCATTTTATTCAAAGATTAAAAAAAAAACTGCAACAAAATTTCAAAGCATGTCATTTGGGGCAACAATGGTACATACATTGCACATTGTCATCCCCAAATCATTCACCCAGAGCACATGACCTCTGCATTCAGTTGTCCACACAGTACCAGTATAAATCTTTCTCTTCAGGGAACTCAGAGAAATTAGTAGTATAACTATCTTTATATATTTATTTTTTTTGTGGCACCGGGGGTTGAACTCACGACGTTACGCTTGCCAGGCAGGCGCGTAGGCTGCTGAGCTAGATCCCTGGCCCTGTCTTTGTGAGACAGGGCCTCACTATGCCATTCAGGCTGGTCTCAAACTCACAACAATCCTCCTGTCTCAGCCTCCTGAGTGCTGGGATTACAGGCATGAGCCACCACGCCCAGCTATAATAGTAATTTTTTTTTTTTTTTTTTTGCGGCACTAGAGATTGAACTCACGACCTTGCACTTGCCAGGCAGGCACTTAGGCCGCTGAGCTAGATCCTCAGTCCTTGTGTTTTTGAGACAGGGTCTCACTATGCTGTTCAAGCTAGCCTTGAGCTCACTTTGTAGCCCAGGCTGATCTCAAACTCACAATGATACTCCTGTCTCAGCCTCCCGCGTGCTGGGATTATAGGCGTGAGCCCCCATGCCCGGCTAATATAACTATTTTGACTGTTTGTTTGTTTGTTTTATTTATTTATTTATTT
>RJWT010040473.1:0-12488 GCA_004365215.1 Cuniculus paca
ATGATCATGTGAGCACAAGACTAACATACATTCAAAACCCACCACAAGTTTCTGATGGAGGTGGCAGTGCCACAGGAGTCAGTGAGCAATAAATGTTGGTGGTTGCTAGGGTTTAGGAAATGGGGTGACTGCAGTGAATCATCATCGTAACCCTTGTAAGTGTAATAAATTTCCCCTTTATAAAAAAAGAATGTGAGGCAGAAAAGAATTAGCCTGACTATAAATACACAACTGGTGTGCAGTAGAGTTATAACTGAAATCAAGACAAAAATCTGGAGTCTGGGCTATTAACAGCTACAGCAATGGAGATGGTCGTGCTAGCAGAAAAATTGTGAAAGTGTAGTAGTATATTAAAAGTCGTTAATATCATCTTTTTAAATAAAGAGTTCAATATTTTATGTATTTATTTTTAAAATGCAAAATGAGTATTTGCTTCTTGAAAGAGATGAGATTCAGAAAGCAGGAACAAGTTTCCAGAGCACCTGAGGAAGGGAGTGTGCATGGCTCCCCCTGGAGCTTCTGTCTCAGTCCCAGGAGTGCTGAGTGATAAAGGGGTGTTCTTCACTCCCTTAGCTTCAATTTCTTCTTTGGCGAAACTTTACGGGATTACTATGAAGATTAAACTAAGGTAGATAATTGCATAATACACATAGCACGTTATAAAGTAGTTGCTAAATGTTAACCCTGTTTTATTCTCTCTTCCCCTTAAGCTAGTTTGCTATATTTTTATTTACATGTAAACAGTTAAACCAATTGACACAAATAAACAGTTCAGTGACACCATAATATGATACAGACAGTATCAAATTCCTTCTTTCTTCCTTCCTTCCAATCATCGGTTTTCCTTTTCTGCCTTCCATTATGCACCATGTACTGTATGTATATCCACTACATGCTATCCTTTAAAGAAAAGAACCACACAATAAATATATCATTAAGTGTCACACATAGTCTTGCAGAGGGAGAGAGTGCTCTTGGCTAAAGTAATCAGCTAAAGGGAAAGTCTCACAGACCAGGCGAGGAAACTCAAGCTAGTCCTCAAAATTGAAGGATCTGGGTACGAAGTAATAATAGGAAAGATGGTGGGCAGAAGCAATATGCCAGAAGATAGAATGAGTGAGATATTTAGTCCTCAGTAAAGAACATAAGTTGGCTAAGTAAACTCTTGACAGAAAACAGCCACTTAAACAATAGCTTTGCAATGAAAGCAAGTAAATCAATTAAAGCTGGGGTACTCAGATTCACATTGGAGAAGGAGCTCTAGAGACATTGAAACTTACCTCTTAGTCCAGAGCATCTACAGATATTCCTCTATACTTTGGGGATTAAAATATTAAACAAATAAATAGAAAAGTTCCATTAAGAGAACAGTGAAATTTTAAACATACAGTAGGGAATACTGTAAGAAAAATTTTGAATGCAGCAGGCATTTTGCATTCTCAGGTTCCACATCTACTGATTACATTCAAGCCATCACAAACCAAAAATATTTTGATAAAAAAGGTGTCTGTTCTGAACATGTACAGACCTTGATTTCTTTCTTGTCATTATTACCTCAACAATCCAGTAGAGCAACCACTGTTTCTACAGCATTTATGTTGTAATAAGTACTAGAAGTAACCTCCTGTCATAGTGTCTATCTAGATGTCTTCCAAAGTCTCACACACTCATAGGTGGGACTTTTGGGAGGGCCTGAATCACAGTTGTGTGATATTGGATCACAGGTGTGTGATACTGGATTAGTCCACTGATGGGTGTAGAGCTGTCCATGATGCTGGGAGGTGAATCCAGGTTGGAGGGGGTGGGTTCTTGTTGGTGTGGCCTGGAAAGTGTTTTTCCCTCATCCTGTCTTGACAGCCAATGTTTCCTGCCAGCCACACCATGAGTTGTTTCTTCTCTGCCAAACCCCTCTGCCATGCAGCCCTGCCTTGGGACCAACTAACTATGGACAGAATCCTCTACAAACAGTGAGCCAACATAAACCTTTCCTCCTTTAACTTGTGGGTCTCAGGCATTTTGTCTGAGCAACAAGAAAGTAACTAAGATACCTCCAGTTGAATTAAAGTAAAGGATTCACAGGTTGTGTGCAAACACTGTGCCATTTTCCATGAAGGACTTAAGCACTTGCAAATTTTGATATCTAAGGGGAATTCTGAAACCAAACACCCTTGAAAACTAAGGGGCAACCTTACACAACTGAGTAAGCCAGTACACCATGGAAATTGGATGAGCATTAAAAAAGTAAAATAACAATAAAAATTCTATTGAGGAAAAGTCACCTGATTAGATTAACCCTCTAGTTTGGGAGATTACACTACTGCCTATAAAGTGATTGAATGAATATAACTTTAGTATGATTGAAAAGTACTTTGAAGCATCCTGTGCTGAAAGTGAGATCATGTGAGTTGCAGGAAAGTTCTAACCACAAACGTGCATGTACCTCTGAGTGTCCCTTTCAAAAGAGAAGGACATGGAACCCATTGCCTATCAGTTTTACAGATGCGTGCATTTTTATATAAAATCAATGTGAAACTATTCTTCCATAGTGATTTCCTAATAATCTGTAACAAGTGAGTCCACACTGACTGTTTGTAACTTGACCTCTAATACAAAGCCCAAATGCAGCCAGATTTAAACTCAGTCATAATTTAGCTTCTGATTCAACTCAAAACACATCTCTCTGGACTACCTGAATATGTTGCTTTAGATTAATAGTTCTAATCAACTCCCTTCTTGCAAGAGTGCTCCCAAGTGAAACTTTTAGGGGTTTTCTCACTTTCTTTGCAGTCTATGTGAACTAAGTGATAGACAGAAAAGCGAACTTAAAAAGAGAACAATGGGATAATCTCTGGAACTTTGAAATATGACCTTACATAGATAAAAGGGGTCTTTACAGACAAGGTCAAGATAAAATGCTGAGATAGAATATTATCCTGGATTACAAAATAAAGAAAGACGACTCAGAGAAGGAGTAACTTTATGTGAGAAAGACCACTGACCACAGCTGTGTTCAAAGAGGGAAGCAAAACCATGAGTCTAAATCTGGGTGATTTTGCATCTTCAGAAAGCTTGAAAAGTCAAGGAAATGGGTTCTTTTTCTGGGGGGCGCTGGAAGAGGCACAGTCTTCACAACAGTTTGATTTAGCCTAGTGGGCCCTGTTTTGTCTTCTGGCCTTTGAAACTCTTAAGATAACACATTCATGCTGTATTAAGCCACCAAGCTGATAGTAATTTATTCCCACAGCAATAAGACACCAATACAGAATGATCTGCATGACCTGAAGTCTCCAGGACTTGGAAGTTATTGAATGCCAGAGAATGTCTTGAAGATAAAGGGGCTCAGCAACCCATCCGCAGAATGACTTTTCTTAGAATGTCTTTCTTCTGGTCACCTTGTTTCTTTCAGTGGCTTCTTATGTCCCTGAGTTCTCAAATCTTCTCAGAAACACTACTCTAAGACTCTAATCAGTTGTGTATTTATAGAACATTAATAATCCTCTCTAGTTTTTAATTTCAATTTCTATAAAACAAGGCCAATAAATAAACATGTTTAATAGTTTTTGTGTGAGGAAGATGGAGTTAAGATTAAGGAAGAATTTTACAGCTTAGGCTGGGCATGGTGTTGCTCACCTCTAATCTCAACACTCAGGAAGCTGAGGCAGAAGGGTCCTTGTGACTTCGAGGCCAGCCTGGGCTACAAAGTTCAAGACCAGCCTGGACTGAATAGTGAAAATCTGTTAAAAAAAAAAAGAATCATATAGCATAATACATTTGCTCATTCAAAACAATTGTTTAAAGAAAATATGACTCGCTACTTGGCATTTTGTTGAACTATGGGGATCAGTAATGAAGACTAGCCTCTGACCTTGGAAACTTGCAGTGTCAAACCACACAAGTGCTCAATAAATGCTGATTCTACAATGCGGACTCATGGTAAACTCTCAGGAAGGCTAACAATATGATACTGACATAGGGTAATTGCCAGAATGACTGGCACTGATAAGTTTAGCTAATAAACACCTGTTGGACTGCTCAATACATTTTAAGACAAAATTAAGTAGGCTATTTACATTCAAAGTTGGTATGTAAATATAAAGATTTTTCTCTCTCTCTCCCTTCATCACCATGCTTAACTCACCTGGGGCCAATTATTGGCATTTGCTACAACATGACTCGAGTCAGGCTCCAGGTGACATACATCCCAGCATGATGGGAATTATCTGCTTAAACCCTTTTGGAAGAGCCCCTATCTAGATGTAGGATACTATTAATTATCTTTTCTGGTACCCAATGCTATGGAGAAGTGTGAATGTATAATCAGTGTACTAAAGTTCAAGTTAATGGTCTGTGGCAGCTTCTTATATGTCAAATTGTCAAGGGACATTAAGCAAATGTAAAGAAATTTCCCAGGAAACAGCAGATTTTTACTTTGCTTCCCTCTGATGTTTTTCAATGTTTGAGTTTCTTAGCAAAACCAAGACGCATTCTTTAGAGGCTGCCAAAGGGAAACAGGAATACAAATAGAGTGGTACACTGTCCCTTAAGTAAATCACGCCAACCTTGAAGTCGAAGTAAGGTGGCAGAGCGAGTGGACTTTCCTGAAGATAAGATTTTAGTATAGTTCAGGGAAAACTCAGAGGATTGAATTCTTCATATTTGAAGGCAACATATATTTACAGGAAATGAAATCTTGGTTAAAATATTTTTAATCATATCTAAGTGTTCCCTATAAACTAGAAAGATCTTTCTTGATTTACTTGGTTCAATTTCTAGGTCCCCCTCCTGTGCTAATGGCAAACAATCAATCATCAAAGCCGTAATCAGATTTTGCAGAAGGCCACTGGCATCATTTTCAATCATTTAAACTTTGCCGGCCTGCCTCTCTTCTTTCTGAATCACAGAGATTAATGTGAAAAGGTTTTTAAATGCATTTCAGAAAAATTAGCAAATTATGACTGTTTCTTCTTTAACTCACAGCTTATCGCTTTACAAAGCATTTTGCAGTTTCTGTTATGGTTGCTAACAGCATTATTACTTTGAGGAAGAAAAATAGTAAAGGTCTCCTCCACTTAACAATGGGATGGTTCTTTGAACAGATAATGAATATGTTTCCCACAGAATGCTTTACAAAAAGGATGCTTCTGTTATTTTCCTGAATAAATAGCTCCCAATTTAAGCTTTGGATCAAGGAACAATATAAAAATGTTTGAGTTTTGCTTTTAGGTTGGCCACCTTTTAAAACCTTTCATAGCCTTTTCAGTATCAAACTTTTATTTCAATTTGACAGGGAAAAGTCTTGGGTTTTCAAACAAAAGCAGTTTCGATCACTTTAGAATTCATTGCATTGATCCACATATCAGTTTTTGTGCCAATAGTATGCCATTTTCCATCACTGCAACCCAGTATAACTTCAAGTGTTGTGATGCCTCCTGCTTTGCTCTTGTTGCCCAGGACTTCTAGTCATTCTGGGTCTCTTCTTGCTCCATACGAATTTTAGAGTTGTTTTCTCTAGTTCTGTGATTAGGCTTACATTAAATCTACATGCTAGTTTTGGAAGTATGTCCATTTTCACAATACTAGCTCTGCTGATCCAGTAACCGAGGATATCTTTCCATTTTCTGATGTCCTCTTCAATCTCATTTTTTCAGAGTACTGTAAATTTCTTTGTAGAAATCCTTCACTTCCTTGGTCAAGTTAATATCCACACATTTAATTTTCTTTGATGTTATTGCAAATTGTATTGTTTTGCTAATTTCTTTCTCAGTGATTTCATTATTGCTGTACAGGAACACTTCATTTTTGTGTGTTGATTTTTGTAACCTCCTACATTGCTGAATTTGGTTATCAATTCTAGGAGACCTTTGATGGAAGATTTGGGGTCTTCTATACAGAGGATCATGCCATCCACAAATTTCCTCATGACATGTGCATAATCCTTTTATTTCTTTCTCTTGCCCGATACCTCTGGCTAATAAGCAAGTTTTAGGTTGAATAGAAACAGAGACCGTGGGCGTCCTTTCCTTGTTTCTGACTTTAGTGAATAAGCTTTCAGTTTTACTCCACTTTATTCAATGCGGGCTGTTGGTTTGTCATAAAAGGTTTTTATCAGATTGCGATAAAGTTCTTCTATACTTATTTTCTTCAGGGTTTTCAACATGAATGGTTGTTGAATTTTCTCAAAGATTTTCTTCTGTATCTATTGATATGATCATGTGGTTTTTGTCCTTAGAAAGAATCTCAGACCCATTCAGCTATTTGATCTTTGACAGAAGGGCCAAAAACATATATTGGAGGAAAAAGATAGTCTCTTCAGCAAACAGTGCTGGGAAAACTGGCTCTCCATGTGCAGAATATTGAAGCTAGACCCATACCTTTCACTGTGTACTAAATTAAAATCAACATGGGTCAAAGAACTAAATGTGAGAGCAGAAACAACCTACTGAAACATAAAATAGGTGAAATTCTTGAAGTCATTGGGGTAGGCAAGGACTTTCTGAACAAAACTTCAATGCACAAGAAATAACAGCAAGAATCAACAAATGGGTTTATAAAAAATTTAAAAGCTTGTGCACAGCAAAGGAAACAACCACAAGTGAAGAGACAAGCAACAGAATGGGAAAAAAATTTTGTCAGTTATTTCTCAGAGTAACATCTAGAATATATAACAAATTCAAAAACTTAGACCCACTGAAACAAGACACCCAATCAAAAATGGGCAAATGAAATGAATAGACACTTTCCAGAGGAGATACAAGTGGCCAGTAAAAAATATACAAAAAAACATTCAACATCTCTGACCTTTAGAGCAATGCAAATTAAAATAACACTGAGATTCCATCTTACTCCAGAAAGAATGATTATCATCAAGAAATCAAATACTAACAATCACGGAGAAGGCTGTGGTAGAAAAGGAACCCTTCTACATTGTTGGTAGAAATGTAAAATACTATGGCCATTACAGGAACCATTACGGAAATTTCTCAAAAACAAGAAAATAGAAATTCCATTAGATGCAGCTTTTCCCTTTCTAGATATCTTCTCAAAAGAACTAAAAACATCATATTTCAGAGTTATATGCATAGCTACATGACATTTTCTTCCAAAGGATGTTTTTGGTCCTTTTGTCAAAGATCAAATAGCTGAATGGGTCTGAGATTCTTTTAAAGGACAAAAACCACATGATTATATCAATAGACACAGAAAAAAAACCTTTGAGAAAATTCAATATTCATTCATGTTTATAGAAACACAATTAATAAATCTTGGAAGCAGCCTATATGTCCATTAGAAGGCAAATGAATAAAGACAATGTGGCAGCCATAAAAAATGGAATATTACTTGGCTATACACAAGAATAAATTTGAGACATCTGTGGGAAAATAGATACATCTTGAATACAGAATATTCAGTGAAATAAGTCAAAGACACAAGCTTTAATACCATATCCTATCTCTCATTTGAGTAATCTAAAATACACATAAAAAGCAAAATAAAATTTTGATAAAAGGAAACAGAAAACTGAACTAGATCTCTTACAAAGGGGAAGGAGACCAAGAATCCATTCCAGGGAGAAACTTAACATAAACCATGTACACACACCAACTACCTCAATGAGTATAATCTGAATATGTTGCAAACAGGAATTAAATATAACAACAATAATGAAAATTGGGAAATGGGATCTAGAGATGGAGGGAGGGAGGTGAGTGGGGAAAGGAAGGATAATACAAAGAATCAAGCTATGTTCAGTACATGTGAATAGTCCTTAAAAGGAATTTAAATGTCATGTACCCTAAACATGTACTATGATATTCATACACAATAAAATAATACTCTGCCACAAAGAAGGATACATTGGAGTCATTCATAGAAAAATTCATGCACCTTGAGATGGTACCATTAAGTAAAATAAATCAGACATACAGGCTTAAATAGCACATGATTTCATAATGAGAAACTCAGAGAAAAGACAATTTACACAGCAAAATCAAAGATAAATAATAATAAACAAAGAGATAAATGTTTTGCAAATAGGAAGCAGATAAGAGATGGAGAAAGAGCAGGGAAGGAAGGAAAAGGGAAGTAAAAAAATTTAAGATGTGTTATGTACACGCACCAGATCCTCATGCTGAATGTGATCATTATGTACTGCAAACATGTGCCAATAAAAATTTTAAAAATTAAAAAAATAAGTGCCCCACTCATTGGAATAATATTTATATCATTACTATTTATGTATAGATACATATTTATTTATAGATCAAATATAATAAAATGTAAAAATAAATTTTAAATAATCTAAAATAAAAACAGTTTAAAATAGCATTCATTAATTTCAAGATGATTATACTCACCCATATGTATAGTTAATGCATTCATTCTTTCTCTGTTTCTTCCTTTTGTTATATCTAACTCCCTCACCCTCTAAAACCCTTATTGTTTTTGTTCTTCCCAAAACCAAAGTTGGCAATTTGATATATTCTCTTATATTTTTCCCACATTCATGTAAGACATACAAATTGCCTTGAAAATATATGTATTTAAACCTGTATTCACAATGAGACTTGAACTTCTGTGTTTAAAGTTTTCATTTATCTACAAAACAGAAGATCCTAAAGTAACTACTCACAACAGAATAATAGATTAATTCCTTCAGATAGCAGTAAGTGAAGCGGGAATGGGCTCTCAGATCTGCCTCACACAGTTCCCACATTCTTTCACCTGGTATCTTCACAGTACAGACCCTAACCCTACTCCTGGTCGCGAAACACTGATATGCTCCCAAATAGCACATGTGTGTATGACAGCAGTTGGCAGGAAGATGACTTTTACACCATTCCTATCTTTTTCTCAATTTAGCCACAAGCCCCAGGAAAGGCCCCTTTTTTATACCTTGGCCAATGGCTTACTTAAAGATGAGATGATATTGATGTGTTTAACTTAAAACAGTTACAATTTATTTTCCACATTCAGAATAGAAATATTTTTAATTTCATAAGCATAAAGAAGCGAGTAAGATGTTTCAACAAAATTGAAGTTACATGTTTTAGAAAAGAGGTTTGCATGTATATGTGTGTGCACACGTGTGCACAAGGGTGAGTACATGATCCAAAGCCAAATAGACCGACGAAATGCTCTACTGTAGTTATCCCACTATGTTCCTGAGTTTTGCACTAGCAGATTCAACCATCCATACATTACGAACTTCAAAAATGAAAAACTCAGTCTATACTGAACATGTACAGTCTTTTCTTCTTACCAATATTCCATAAACAACACAGAATAACAACTATTTACACAGCATTTGCATTGTAGTAGGCATTGCAAGTAATCTGCACATGATTTAAATGGGAAGCTATCCATTGGGTCTATATAAATGCCATGCCATTTTCTATCAAGGCCTTAAATACCCTGGAATTTTAGTATCTGGTGGGGATGCTAGCAACAATTCATATTTGCTACTGTTCAATTCCCAGAATTAGATTGTACTATGTTTTAATGCTTTATAAAATTTTAAAATTAAGAATACATCACAGATTTCAGTGAAGTTTCACAGTGTTCTATAAAGAAAGTGCAACATTGTTAAAATGTACCCTAGGTGTGTGACCACGAAGTTGTTGCCAATAACAAATGGAAAACACATGGAAACTTGCAGTCCCCAAGAAAATCACTGCTGCCAGGGCTACTTCCCTGATCTTCCAGAACTGCTCACCAGGTTACAGGAAAAGCAAACGACCCCTTTAAGAAAAAGTCAATAGCTTAACACAAGATCAGTGAATTTTCTCATTACCTTTTCCTTCTCATACTAGTAAGACAAGACAGTTGTGCACTATAAGTCTACCTTATCCTACTGCTGCCCAAGACTGCCTTGTGTCTAAAGTCCATCTGAATAAAGCTTTGACTACTTCCCAAGCTGCAGTGGTCACTGACTTTCTGTGGCCTGAGCTTGCTCTTCACTTGTATAGAGTGGGTCTCCATTCCAGCAGGGAGTTTTCCCATCACACACCATTGACTATTCAGTGCATTCGAAAAGCACCGCTTTTCAAAGTATGGTTCACTTCAGTGGTTCAGCACATTGACATGTATCCTTAAGACCAATGTTTTACATTTTAAAACATTATGGTAATGTGACGTCAAATGTATGTAATTTTGATGGAAAAAGTTATTAGATTATTTTCTAGAATTTTGTAACCATTCACACTCATACTAAGACCATTTAAGATTACTTTTATCCTTTGTAGTCCTTCCAGAAAAAGAGGCATGTTTTGCTAATTGAGTACCTATTTATTACTGTGTTTATATTTAGTATCTGCTATGACAAATAAGCAACTTCTGTGGGTTTTTTTTTTTTCTTTCGGATTTTACTTCTATGAACAAACATTGCACTTGCACTTGCCAGGCAAGCGTTTAGGCCACTGAGCTAGATCTCCGGCCCTTGTCTTTTTAAGACAGGGTCTTGCTATGCCGTTCAGGCTGGCCTTGAGCTCCCTTTGTAGCCAGTCTGGTCTCGAACTTGCAATGATCCTCCTGTCTCAGCCTCCCGAGTGCTGGGATTACAGGCGTGAGCCACCACGCCCGGGTAACATTGCACATTTTTAATGGTTTACAGACTCATGCCTAATTTCTCTGTCTTATCATTTAATATCATAAAAATATAAACAGTAAGTATCTGACCACTCCAATATTTGAGTACTTTCTGTGCCTGATTCTATGTTTTTGTCTTGGTTCTCAGTCAAACTTTATCTTCTTGTGTGTGTGATTACTTTTTGTTGAGGACAGGACATACTGTATGAAAAACTGAAAACATAATCTCAGCCTCTAGCTAAAGTAATTTAATTTGCTTCTGTCTGGATAGCTAGGCCAGAAACCAATCATCTTCATTCAGTAAAGATTTGAAAAAAAAAATTTTTTTTTTGTTGCCTGGGATCGAATGAATTTGAAATCTTTTGAAACTTGTCTTCAATTCTTGACAAAACTGCGAATTTCCAGTTTGTTTTAGTTCCTAGGATGTAGCTTGTCACGGTCCTCGAACATCAGTGCACTTCATTGCTTGGCCACGATCTCCAGTGTTTTGTTCTCCTAGACATTGCAAGATTACTTATTGCTTTACTCAGCTTCTTGGCTATGTTTTAAACTTTAAAAAATCATAGAAATAACTAACATTAAGAAATGAGCTCAAGTAGGGGCAAACCTCTTCAAATATCAAACTCGTTTTTTTTAATTCCTTCCTCTAACCGGTATTTGCCCAGAAAACTATAAATCCCTTTAATAACTCTCATTCCTTCAGAGATTCATTCATTTTTAATATTATATTTAGCTTTTATACTCTTCTTACTAATGGAGTTGGTCTGTAATAAAATAATTATCAAAAAAGAAAATCCTTTTGTCAATTATTGACTCATTTCTTTGACTATTTTCCATTGGATTGCCTTTCAAAATAAACATATTAAAGCTCCTTGCGTAATATAATTTTGATAAATTAGTATCCAACACTGTACCTTGTATTCACAAATTGTACAGATTTTCACTGTTTATTTAATTTTTTAACAAAAGAACAAAATTCACGATTATCTGCTTGTGAAATACCACACTAGGTGCTAGTGATGTGATGAAATTAAAGCTCACCATCCCTGACCTCACTGGAACTGAAAATCTAGTGACAGATACAAAATACAGAAATATTTCTATAAACATTTAGAAAAGAAATATATTATTTTTCAGATGTGTGTACTATGCGGGGGAGCCTTGCTTAGTTGGAAGAGTCAGGAAAAGTTCGGAAGAAGTTATCATAAAGAGAAATGGAAGAAAAAACAGCAGTTATTGGGGCAAAAGGAAAATATATATATTTTTTCCATTTGAATTGGTGTGAGCTCTGCACCCGCCCAGGGGTGGAGCCGACATACAATGTAAGGTCGGAATGGGGGCGTGTTTTCCGCTCTTTGGCACGGTTTTGCTCTTGCCGCCTGCAGCCGCCATGAACGGCTGCCCTCTTTTGCTCTGGCTGCTGCCTTGAAGTGTTGCCCCAGTGCCATGCCACCTTGCCTTGGAGCCAGCTGATTATGGACTGAAATCCCCAGAAACTGTAAGCTAAATAAACCTCTCCTTCCTTCACTTTGGGCGTCAGGTATTTTGTCCCAGCGAGGAAGAAAAAGTAGCCAAGACAGTGAGGAAAATGATTTGGATTCTTACAGGCCATGTGTGCTGTTTATAGACTATGGAACAACAGATTGTCCCGAAGAAGTGAAAGAGTATGTTTACAAATAACACATATGTGTTAGGAAGAAGAAATGAGACTCTAGAGTCCATAATTGAAGAAGTTACTCTAGTCTTCTAGTTTATGCTTTCCAGGTATGTGCATATGGAGTGTGCGTGGAACAAATTAAGAGAATGAAAGTCCTCTGCCCTTAATGAGTCTGGCAAGTGAGGCAATTCTAATTGGCTTTTAGAATTAAATTGTCCTGGTACAAAGTGACTGTTTGGTGATCACA
>RJWT010040474.1:0-12479 GCA_004365215.1 Cuniculus paca
AAGTATGTACACATAATAGATGCTCAATAAAGCGTAGCTAGTTACACTGACATTCACAAAAACTTCTCCATCCAGAAAACTAATGATACTATGGTCACTCTTTATACTTATCAGCACCTGATGATTTTTCAAAAAGATATATATATATATCCTTTTTGTCCCTTCTCCCTTATAACTCTGCAAGAACTTCTTTTTAAGCAAGACTTCTTTTAATTACAAAAAGATGTTTGAGAAGAATTTTAGAATGCTATATTTTGCACATAAGTTTGTATTCTCATCTTCTCCCTCCCCCTTCCTTTCTTCTTTAATTCCATGCCACTCTTGGCCTATTCCCTTAAACCCATCTGTTCTGCTGTGCTGTGCTCTTTAGCATGGGAAGATTGATCCATGATCCATTCAGGTTACGACTCCAGGTCTCAAGATTGAGGGTGACTGGATAGGGGAGGAAGAGGCCTGCTGTTCCTTCTTCTCTCTGTCTGCCTTGGGAGGTTGGCTCTCTGGCTCTGTATCCTCCATGGCTCTTGCTCCCACTTTCAGCCTGCTAAGGTCAAGCTTCAGATGAGTGAAATGACTCCTGAACCCTGGTAATTCTATTTCCTCTGCATCCCCCCTATTTTATGAGTCAGCAGTTTCCTGCTCTTAAACTTTAGGATGTGTCTCTGTTCCCTATCCCACCACTCATGAAACCTGTTCATGTCAACCTTCCTCCCTCCCTCCTGGCCTTTTTTGTGCTAGGGAACAAACCCAGGGTTTTGAGAATGATGAGCAAATGCTCTACCACTAAGCTGCATCCTCAACCCCTTTGTATTCTAAATATTAGAATGCCCTCCAAGTTAGACCTTTGGTACCCCCAATGATCCATTATACTTTTCCAGGGCACCAACTCAAGGCAAGGCTTTGTACAACATGCACAGAGCAAGAGGTACTCCCTAAGGAAGGAAGTGAAAAGCCTAGGTACATCATTCTCAAAACCCACCAAAACTCACACCTAAGTCTTGCCAGGGCCTGGGCAACCTCCTTCCACCTGAGGCAGACCAAAGACCATGTGCAAAACTCTTACTATGTCCCCCTTACTGCCCACCTCATCAGTGAGGTCCGAGGAGTTTCTGGATGATGGAGGAAATGCCTGCAGGCCTCCATATCTTCCCAAATAGTCCTGGAGGTGTGTGGGGGGGCGCTTAGGTTCAGGAGAATCCAGTTTTACCTGTTTGCTTTCTACTCCCTCTTCACTTTCCCAAAACAGCCTTACCTAGGGAGCAGTGGGATTTTTTTTTTCCTCAGTTATTTGCTTCAGCAAAGTGACACTAAAAAATGCCTACAAATGCTAACAAGGGAGAGAAGACAGACATCCTAAAGATGTCTAGATGTTTTGCCCAATATTTTATGGACAAGTAGACAACACAAAACCTATTTACCTACTTAAAGTTTTATGACTGTGGCAATTTGGCCAACCTTGCTAAGCTTCAGTTTTTTATCCCTAACATGAAGATATGATGGCTAATTTTATGTGTCCACCTGACTAGGCTGCAGAGTGTCCTGTGAGCTAGCACAACATAATTTTTGGATGTGTCTGTAAAGGTGTTTCTAGAAGGGATTAGCATTTGAATTCGTAGACTAAGTAAAGCAGATGATCCTCACCGTGGTAGGCAACATCCAACCCACTGAGGGCCTAAATGTAACAAAAATGTGGAGGAAAGACCAGTTCCTTCCCTTTTCTTGAACTGGGACATTCATCTTCTGCCCTTATACACTCACATTTCCTGTTCTCAGGCCTTCAGGCTTGGATTAAAACTGCATCATTGAGTTTCCTGTTCTAGCCTGCAGGTAGCAGACTGTGGGATATCTCAGCTCCATAATTGTGTCTGCCAATCCCTCGCATAATAAATCTCAAAAAGAAATCTCTATATATACTTATCTCTATATCCTATTACTTCTGTTCCTCTGGAGAGTACTAATACAGAAGACAATGAAAATCTACTTGATGCAATGATTGTTTTGGATCTGTTAACTTCCAGAAACATGGCCCACTATACCAATCTAGGTGAACCTGCCTTCCTACCTATGATGATTGACTGATTGTGTCAATTTGAGTAAGAGAAGCTCAACTAATGTGTCAATTTGAGTAAGAGAAGCTCAACTAAATTGGTTCAGCAATTCCATATCCTAGGGTGTAGAAAACCCACCCTAGGGCAGTTTGTCACCTGAATGGCATAAAGGGGAAATGTAGAAGGATACATCTGCTTCTGTTCTTTGGAGGAGCTCTAATCTTTGGCTTCCTCTTAGAGGTCATCTCCTGGCTTCCAGTGCAGAATCTTCAGATTCCAGTACACTTTCTCCTTCTAGATTCTTCAGCCTTCTATCACAGACCCATTGACCTCCTGAAACTGGCACAGGACAGTGCAGTGAACTCCATTACTTTGACTGGATCCTTCAGATAGCCTCTATACTCTTCCACATCTGACTTCTACATTCTTCCACATCTGACTCCATTGTAAGTCAATCTTGTAAATTCTTATGTATTTGTACATCTTATATCTGTTTCTCTAGTAAACACTGACTGATACACTATCCCTTGCTATAGTCACATGGAAATGTTGCAGAGAGTATAAAATAAATTTTATATTTTTATTGCCAACTTTGAAACAATATAAAAGGAAAGCTCTAAAAGTCAGAAATTAACAAACAATTCAAAGCCAGAACAGGGTACAGGTGATGTGCCTCAGCAATATATAGGGACTCGGATTTATATGTAGATCCTGGGAGGCAAGGGTTCCACTGTACACTAAAGAATAGGAGATGGAAGGGCTGCGGATCTAGCTCAGCGGTCTAAGTGCCTGCCCGGCAAGCGCAAGGTCGTGAGTTTAATCCCCCGGGCCGCAAAAAAAAAAAAAAAAGAATAGGAGATGCAGCTGAAATAAAGTCCTATGATTAGAAGCTCTGGCCCTTTCTTGAAAAGAAAACTGGAAAAAATACACCCCAGGGTTAGAGAAGTTACAAGGAAGCTTGATGTCTGAAGAGGACTTGGGTAGGTAAATCAATGGTATTCATGAAAACCAGAGAGAGATCCTAGACACTACAACATGAAAATAGGAGATTTGAAGTTACTTCAGTGTTCAGGTAATCACTGAGATCTACTAACTTTTAAAAAAATTCACACCATTAAAATCCATAGGCTAGACTGAAGCAAGACTCACTACAATTCTTAGGTTTAGGAGGAAGCAAATTCAAACTAGCTTTATAGGGATGTTTAACAAATCCATTAGGAAAAAAAATCCTCATGAAGATGCTCACAGGAGTAAGTAACCATAGGAGCAAAAAAATGACCAATATGGAGTACAGACAAACAATAAACCAGAGAGAAGAGAATCACATAGAATTTCCAGGAAAAAAAATGATAGCTAGCTAGCTAGCTAGATAGAGAAATTAAAAACTCAAAAGATAAATTACATCACGTATTAAATCCAGATGAAAGGAATTAGAAGAGACATTTGAGGAAATCACCAAAAATGGAGTAAAGAGAAAAAACCTGAGTGAGAGATTGGGATACATGAAGAATAAAAAGAGAAAGTCAGGTATATCACTAAGGTTAAGTCCAGAAGAATTTAATAGAGGAAATAATGGAAAATCTTTGAAAATATTATGGGTAGGGTATATTATCAGGATTCTCCAGAGAAACAGAACCAACAGGCTCTATGTGTGTGCACAAAAGATACTCATATATACACATCCATATATGAGAGAGACTTACTATAAGGAATTGGCTCACATAATGATGAAGGCTAACAAGTCCCATGATTTGTAATTTGCAAGCTGTTGACCCAGAAGAGCCAATGATGTTACATTCTAGAGTCCAATGGCTTAAGAATCAGTTTCAATTTGAAAGTCAGTAGTCTTGAAACACAAGAAGAGCTGATGTCTCCATTGGAGGTATGAAAAGACTGAGGTCCCAGTTGAAGCAGCAAAGCAAGAGCAATTCCTTCTCGTCTGCAGCAAGGTCAGCCTTTTATTTCAGTGAGGCTTTCAGTGGATTAGAAGAGGCCCACTCCCTTTGCAAGACCAGTCCTCCTTATTTGGTTTGCTGATTGAGATGTTCATCCCCTCCAAAAACATCTTCATAGGCAACCTAAAATATTCTCTGATTATTAATATCCTGGCACCTCACGACTCAGTCAAGTTAACAAAGCAACCACTGCAAATGATTGATACAAAGATGGAGGATAAACAATTACATAATTAGTCACATCCTAATGAAAATTCAAAACCACAAGACAAAGAGAAAAAAATAGCAGTCCTCACTAACAAAGGAGAAATTATCAAATGGGATGTTAATTATAATGACAGCAGCTTCCTCATCACCAAAAATGAAAACCTAAAGATAGTAGGATAAAGCTGGGCATGGTGGCACACGCCTATACTCCCCAGCATTCAGGAGTTTGAGGTAGGAGGTTTGCCTTGACTTCAAGGCCACCCTGGGTACCTTGTGAGTTCAAGGCCAGCATGAACTACATAGCAAGACCCTGACTCAAAAAACAAAAGCAAAACAAAACAGACAAACAATCAAACACCAACCAAAAAGAGATAGTAGGTAATATTTTCAGTGTGAAAAAAAAATCTCAATGTATAGTTCTATATATGTTTAAATTAATAAATGACAGCCAAACTTTCAGACATTGTCAGACAAGTAAAGACAATGAGTTTGCTTCACATACACTCTCCTTGACTGTACACTAATGGATATACTTCTGTAATAAGCAAATTGAATACAGAAATAAGCCATAAGGCATATAATAAGTGTGTGTGTGGGGGGGTGGTAAATGAAACACTGGAGCCTGCCCATATAAACCTAGAGAACAAACTGCTAAAATTTCAGGAATTTTGAGAATTGGTGTTTCTAGACATTGTCATTATTAAAAATTAAATTATATAAACCTGGAATTAAGCAAACCATTTAAAAAATAAAGGTGCAGCAAGTCATCAAGAAAATTATATACCACAACCAAGTGGGACTCATCCAAGGAATGCAGGGGTGGTTCAACATACGCAAATCAATAAATGTAACACACCTTATCAATAGAGCCAAAGATAAGAATCACATGATCATTTCAATAGATGCAGAAAAAGCTTTTGATAAAGACCAACACTCATTCATGATATGAACCCTACAGAAAATCTGAATAGATGGTCTTTACCAGAATCTGATAAAAGCCATCTATGACAAACCAACAGCCAGCATCACGTTAAATGATCAAAAACTGAAAGCTTTCACTCTAAAATCGGGAACAAGACAAGGATGTTCACTAACACCACTCATATTCAATAAAGTGCTGGAAACATTAGCCAGAGCAATTAGACAAGAGAAAGAAATAAAAGGAATAAGGATAGGAAAGAAAGAAGTTAAATTATCATTATTTGCAGATGACATGATACTTTACATAGAAACTCCATTGAAAGACTTCTAGATGTAATAAGCAAATTCAGTAAGGCAGCTGGATACAAAGTCAACACTCAAAAGTTATCAATAGCATTCCTGTACACAAACAACAAAATCACTTAGAGAGAGATAAAACAAACTACATCCTTCACAATAGCATCCAAAAAAATGAAGTACTTAGGAATCAATCTAACAAAGGAAGCAAAAGATTTATTCAGTGAAAATTACAATACTCTAAAAAAAGAAATTGAAGAGGATCTCAGAAAATGGAAAGACATTCCTTGTTCATGGATAGGAAGAACAAATATTGTGAAAATGGCCATTCTCCCAAAATTGTTATACAGATTTAATTCAATTCCCATCAAAATACCATTAGCATACCTCACAGATATAGAGAAATCATTCTTAAAATTCATCTGGAACCAGAAGAGACCTAGAATAGCAAAAGCACCTCTGGGTAGCAAGGGCAAGGCAGGAGGCATCACAATTCCTGACTTGAAATTATACTACAAAGCTACTGTGATAAAATCAGCATGGTACTGGAATCAAAACAGACCTGAAGATCAATGGAATAGGTCAGAAGATACAATCACAACTACAAACACACAGCTACCTCATATTTGACAAAGGGGCCAAACATGTTCACTGGAAGAAAGATAACCTTTTTAATAAGTGGTGCTAGAAAAACTGGCTTTCCATATGCCGAAAACCAAAACTAGACCCAAGCCTGTCACCATGCACTAAACTAAAGTCAAAATGGATCAAAGATCTAAATATTAGAACAGAAACACTAAATCTGTTGGAAGACAAAGTAGGCAGAAATCTTAAAGACATAGGGGTAGGCAGAGAGTTCTTGAATAAAAATCAAACTGCATGGGAAATACTTCCCAGAATCAACAAGTGGGATCTCATCTTATCAAAAAGTTTTTGCATGTCAAAAGAAATTTCCAACAGAGTGAAAAGAAAACCACAAATTGGGAAAAAAATCTTAGTTAATTGTCCCTCAGACAAAGGACTTCTATCTAGAACATATGAAAACTAAAAAAAAAATCAGGCCCCCAAAATTCAAAGACCCAATCTCAAAATGGACATCTGAGATGAAAACACACTTCTCAGATGAAGAAATACAAATGGCAAATAAAAACATGAAAAAATGTTTACCATCATTAGTCATTAGAGAAATGCAAATTGAAAGAACTCTGAGATTCCATTTCACTCCAGAAAGAATGGCCAAGATAAAAAAACAACCAATAACAAATTTTGGAGAGGCTGTGGGGAAAAAGGAACCCTTCTGCACTGCTGGTGTGAGTGTAGACTGGTACAACCACTGTGGAAATCAGTCTGGAGGTTGCTCAAAAAGCTGGAATTGGAAGTTCCATTTGACCCAGCTATTCCACTTCTGGGCATATTCCCTGAAGAGTTGAAAGCATCATACCACAGTGATATATGCACACCCATGTTTATAGCAGCACAATTTGTAATAGCCAAATCTTGGAAACAACCCAAATATCCATCAATGGAGGAATGGATAAAAAAGACGTGTTATTTCTATACAATGGAGTACTACTCAGCTATAAAGAAGGATCACATAGAGGCTATTATAGGTAAATGGATGTGACCTGAGACCATACTCATAAGTGAAATAAATCAAACCCATACGTGTAAACACTGTATTGTCTCCCTAGTGTAAGAAACTGAAAGAGTTAATAAGATACAAAATCTTCAATAAATATTGTGAAAGGGTAAGAAACTGCTCAAAAGGAAAAAAACAACTCAGGGAAAAGGAGGAAAGAATGAAGGGAAAAGAAATAAATGTGTTTATATATATACACTTAAGATAATTGTACCACTAATTGTATTAGTTCTTGGAACAAAATAGTTAACATTGATAGGATTAGATCAATTTTGCATGACTGTATCTGGTAATCTGAGTAACTCTTTTGAAGAAACCTATACAAAATAACAACCTTTGGTATGTTCCTATCACCTTGTTCTGAAAGCCTATATTGTTACTGTTTTGGACTCTCTGTTATTATTATTTGTCTTTCTTTTCCTTGTTTTTCTTGTGTTTTGTTTTGTTATTCTGCGTAACGCAGAAAGGACAGATGTACGTGTATAGGCTGATACATGCCCAGAACTACTCCAAAAGAGTTTATGAGAACTGATTGTATTAAAGGTGACGGTATGAATAGCTACTGTAAAGAAAATGAGACATTATGATAGCCATTGCTGATTTACTATCATCATGTTTTGAAATACAGTGATTTTATTCTTTGATTTGATTGGTTTTAGTCAGTTCTCTATTATTTGATTGCAATATATGAGAAGGTATGGACAGCTATCTTGAAGAAAACAAGAGACATTATGGTAGCCATTGGTGATTCCTTACTGTCTGGTTTGAAAGCCTGTAAAGCTTTCATTCTTTTGTTTTGATTGGTGTTATACTATCGATTTTGTTTGAATTTATTGTGTGTGAAGGCACGAACAACTATTTTGAAGAAAATGAGAGACACCATGGTAGCCATTGTTGATTTTCTGTTGTCTTGTTTTGAAGTCCTATATTGCTTGCATTGTTCTGTTCTGATCTTTGTTTTGTTCTACTGTTTTATTTTGTTTTGTTTTATTCTCTTTAAAATAAAAAAATAAAAAACAAAGGTGAGAAATCTTCACAATGTCACTTGTACTGTATGTTATTATTTATATTCCTGAGGTTACTCACATCTCCTGTACTTATATAGTATAGAAATACTACAGAACAATGTGTTACTGTACATCTCTTACCAAATCTAGGTGTACTCAGTGATGTCATATTGGTAATTTGAGTATCCATACACTAGAAACCAACGAAAGCTATCATTTGGAGCTTCCCTAATCCCTATTATCTGAGGGGTAGTTATTAAAAATCTACCAGCACACCACTGAATATAAGAAGTAATATGTTGTTTGGTAATACTACTCCTAGGTATATACCTGAGAGAATTAAACATATATGTCCACAAAAAACCTTGTACATGAAAGTTCATAGAAGTATTTTATAACATATATAATAGCCAAGAGGTGAAACTAACCCATGTCTGTCAACTGATGAACAGATGGATAAAATGTTGTATATCATACAATGGAATATTACTGAGCTCTAAAAAAGGAATGAAGTATTGATACATGCTTCAACATGAATCTTGAAAATATGTACTGTGACCAGACCAGATATAAAAAGCCATACATTGTGATTTCATTTATATGAAATTTCCAGAGTAGCAAAATCCATAGAGATAGGAAGTAGAATAGTGTTTGAGACAGGGGAAATTGCAAGTGACTGGTAATGAGTATGTGGTGTTTTTGCTTTTGTTTTTGAGAGGAAGATGTGAATTTTTGATATATCCCCAGCTACTTGAAAGGCTGAGCTGAGAGGATTGCTTCTGTTCACAAGTTCAAGATCAAACTGGGCAATGTAATGAGACCCTAATCTCAGATGATGATGATGATGATGATGATGATGGCTTTTAGGACACTGGCCATCAGGTAACTAAAGATAGTCATCCCCAAGATACAAAAAATAAGTGAGGGAAGCCACAAAATTGTCCCTGATCACTTGCTGGGAAAGGTTTCTACACCAGGGTAATAAGGTTGAGACTGACAATTTCTGTGAGTTGAGAAGATGGAGCTGGGAGTCTGGGGAGGTCAAAGTGGCTAAAGTTCACAGGGGAGAATACTGAAGAGAAGACAGCTATATAAAAGAAAGCTCTGGCTATGTGCTGAGGGTCCCCCCTTAAGTCTTGAGTATGCAGGTGAGAAACTACCCAAGGCTAGAGAAAGACTTATCCACAGGATTATAGGGAACTACTCTCAGAGATCACAAAGTTCTGGTTCTTGTTCTTAAACATTTAGACTGGCAAAGCATAGCTCACAAAGAATCGAGTGGGTTTGCAGAATCAGGTGTGGCAAAATCAGACCTAAAATTCCTCTGGTTCCTCTAATAAAGCTGAAAAGTAATAGCTAAAATCTATGTATTTCCAAAAAGCAAAAGGCATATGCAAAACCACCCAAAGTGACAAAAATCGGTCACTTGAAATTAAGGAATTCTTTAGAGTTGATAAATAAGGGAATTACAACTCTTAGAGTATTATATACAATCAATAATCTAGAGAAAAAGATTAAGCTGGTTAAGAAGAGACAAGGAGGCTATCAGAAAAACCCAATCCCAGTAGCAACAAATACACTCAATGTCTATGTCTTGGTATCTAAACAACCCTCTCCAATAAAATAAACCAGGGCTCTCTAGAGAAATGACCACAAGCTGGGAGCGGGAAAATATAAGATACTTTTGGAGCAAGTTATAGTACCAAAAAGTAAGGAAGTGTTTAAAAAATGCTGGGTGGGGGTGGAGGTGGGTGGGAGGAGAAGTCAAAAAGACACAAACACCAACCTGAAAGAGCACTCAATGGCCAAAGGTAAAACAATTTGAGCAACAAAATAAATAACACAGTTTTGGATTATTATATAAACTGGGGAGAAAACACAACTCTTCATTACAGAAGATTCCAATTAATATATTTCAATAATCTCTCCTCTAGAACATGGAACTCAATCACTCCCCTCCACTTGAGTTTAGGCTGAGTACAGTCACTTGCTTCCAGAGTATTGAAAGGGGAAAAGAATAGATTCACAGAAAAATCTAGCAAAAACCACCATAACCAAGTGATTAAAATTATTATCACTGATGATGCCACGTGGCTATTACATACCCTTTATTATGATGTAAGAGGAAGGGTACTTCACCTCTTTGTTATTCTTTCTCCAAATCCATACTCAGGATAATCATGATAAATTATCAGACAAACCCAAATTAAAGAACATTCCACAAAATACATGACGGACATGCCTCAAAAATTTCAAGCCTGTAAAAAATTTTAAAAGACTGCAAAACTGCTGTAGATCAGAGGACAGTAAGGAGACAAGACAACTAAATGTGATATGTTATCCTCAGTCAGTTCTTGGAACAGAAAAAGGCCATTAGTGGAAAAACTGTTGAAATGTGAATAGTGGATGACTTAATAGTAAAATGCCCCTGTTGGTGTCTATTATGGTTCACATCTAGATAGCCCCCTAAAGCCTCAGGTACTCATAGGTGATAGGTGGGGCTTTCAGGAGGTGACTGTATCATGGGGGCATGACATTATTGATGCATTAGTCCCCTGATGAGTTTATAGCTAATTGTAATTTGAGAAGTGAAGCCTGGTTGAAGGAGGCGGATCACTGAGGGCGTGGCTGGGAAGGGCTCCTTTCCTCCTCCCTTGATCCCTTCTCTTGGCTTCCTGTCTGCATGCCATGAGCTGATTCTCCTCTGGAATGCTGCCTCTGCCTTGGAGTCAGCCAACTATGGATTGAAACCTCTACAAATTTTGAGCCAAAATAAACCTTTCCACCTTTAAGTTGTGGGTGTTAGGTATTGTGTCCCAGCAATGAGAAAATAACTAAGACAGTATCTTACTTTTGATAGGTGTACCATAATAATGTTAGATAATAACATTAACAAAAACTGAAACTGGATGAGGGATGATATATGGGCAGGCACTGTAGTATTTTTCTTTTTTCCTTTGGTGCTGGAAATTAAACCCAGGAGGGCCTCCATATGCTCTACCACTGAGTTACATCACCAATGGTACTATCTTTGCAACTTTTCTGTAAATTTTAAATTATTCCAAAATTTTAAATTACAAAAAAATCCAAATCAAACTTCTAGAGATGAAAACCACAATATTTGATGTAAAAATATGCAAAATGAAATTAAAATAGATTACTTATTTCAAAATAAAAAAACTTGTGAATTTGAAGACACACCAGTAGAAATTATCCCCCCTCCAAAAAAAAAAAAAAAAAACAGACAAGAAAGACAAACTTGGAACAGTTTCAAATGACCTAATATACATGGGGTCGGGGTGGGGAAAGAAAAAATTTGAAGAAATAATTGCTATGAATTTTCCTAATTGGATGAAAATTTTAGGTTCACAAATCCAAAAAGTTTAATGCACCCCAAGTGCAACAAACATGAAAAAAACTGTATCAAGGCATATCATAATCAAATTGCTTAAAATCAAAGATATAGAAAAAGTCTTAAGAGAGTACAGAATATATAGAACAAAGACAAACATTATGTAAACTTTGTAAGAAACAATGCAACTCAGAAAATAGTGGTACAGGCGCTGCCAGACCGGGACATCCAGAGCCAAGCCTTTTCCCGTGGGCCCCTGGTGGCAGGGGGCACAGTTAGATCTCAGCTCCTTTTGGCTCGTGGGCTGGCAAACAAAAGTACCAATCTTCCTCGCTAAGCAACCGGCGGATCCAGAGAAACACACACTGTGATGATAGGTATTAAGGGGAAACACAATTGAATGCCTGTGGAGTTTCGGTGTTTCGCTGACACTGTACGTCTAGGGCCAACAGTCTGATAACCTCTTCTAGAGATAGTGGTATGCAGTGTGGCATCTGGGGGGTCTCCTTCTGAGGGTGGTGGCCATTGTTCATTCCCTACAGTCTTGCTCTGAAGTCCTACGTTGATTACTGTTTTATTGGGTTGGGTTTTATTCTCTTTTGCTTTGTTTGATTATGTTATACCCAGTGGCAGCAGCTATTTCAAAGAAAGTAAGATACACTATGGTAGCCATTTTGGATTTACTATTATCTTGTTTTGTAGTCTTTTGTTGTATCCATGTTCTGTTTTTACTGTTTCTATTCTATCCTGTTCTGTTTGATTTTTACTATGTCCGAAAGTATCTGCAGCTATTTTGAAGACAACAAAAGGCGTTTTGGTAACTACTGCTGATTTTGAAATGTTGTGAAGTCTTGTACCACTTACTCTGGTTTGTTCTGATTGGTTTTATTCTGTTTTATTTTCCTTGATTTTATCCTCTTTAAAATAAAAAAAAAGAAAATAGTGATACAATGTCTTTAAAGTACTAAAAATACTCTGTCCACCTATAATTTGAAAATATTTGTCAAAAAAAGGAGAAAATACCTTTTTCAAGTGGTGCTTGGAAAACTGAATACA
>RJWT010040475.1:0-12494 GCA_004365215.1 Cuniculus paca
CTTTGCCCCTGCTTGGGGCAAACCTGATTCCTCCGAGAAAGGCTTCTCCCTCCAAGCCTCAGATCTGACATGCCAGGACTTCTGTGTATCTGCTACTACTTTATTTTTTTAACACTTGTCTCATATCACCTTGGCCTACTTCTCTTTTCAACTGCAGTTTTCCAGTACTTTCCATTCAAGTTCAGACCCCTTTTGAAAGCAGAAAGTTTTCTCCAGCTGGTGGCAGAAGGAGAAGTCAGAGGGAGTGCAAATGCAAATGTTCCCACCCCCCACCTTGAAGCACAGGTCTTTCTGCCCTTTGCTGTGGGGCCTTCTTGGAGACTCTTGCACTGCATTCCCAGCATGGACCAGAAATGCCAGGTAGGTTAGATATTCTAACTAAGGGATGGGGGTAGGGGGTAGAGGGGTCGTGGGGGGGTGTCAGCAGGTAGATGCTGCTGCCTTGTGGTGTTAGGTGAGTGACTCTGGATGGAGTTCTGCATATTTTGAGGAGGACACATGAGAACTGAGCCCTCCTTGCTCCCAACCACAGCCTCCCATCAGGTGCTCTACACTGGCTTTTCTCTTTTCCTCTTCCCTCTCCACCTCCGTCTGCCCACCTCCTGAGGTCACCTCCTGCACTCGTGTTTTATTGCTGCATAACTAATCACCATGATCAAATTGCCACATCTTTATTACCTGTAATAAATGTGAAACCTGTTCTGTGGGTCCAGGGTCTGGAGAGATCACCTGAGTTCTCTGCTGAGGATCTCACCAGGCTAAAAGAAATGCAGTCGTCAGTCAAGCTGGGTGCATCTAAGGAGACTTCCAGGAAGATTCTGCTTCCGAGTTTATTCAAGTTGTTGACAGAACCTGTTTCCTTGCAGCTGTAGGGCTGAGGTCCCTGACGCCTGAGTGTCATTTGGGGTTATTCACAGCAGCTGGAGGCCACTCTCAGGTTCTTTTTCCCTCCATTTCCCAAGCGTGGGAAAGCATGTGAACACAAGTGTTTCAAATCTCTCTGGTTTTCCCCTTCTGCAACCAGCTGGGGAAATTTTTCTACTTTTATGAAAATGGCTATTGTTAGATTAAACCAACCTGAGTAATCTTCCTTTTACTGAACTCAAAGCCAGTTGATTTTTGTTTCCCTTTTGCTAAATAATAGTAAAATAATCTCATTCATGATATCTCATCACATTCACAGTCCCAGGGATCAGGGTGGGAAATCTTAGAGGTACATCTTTAGAATTCTGCCTACCACATCCCTCAACTAAACTACTTGCACCCAAACCCTTGCCTCAGGCTCTGCATTCAGGGAAGCAAAAGTAAAATATTTTATGCATAACAAGTGACTGCTTCTTAAAATTTTAGTTGCACTTCCTAGGAGTTCAGCTGAATTCCAGATTTTAAAGACATCTTCTAACTTAGTTGTCCTTTTCATGATTGCAAATTTGCAAGAGAAATCAGTTGTTTTCTTGTCTTGACTCCTCCTCATATTTTTATTCCACTTCCTTCTTCACTTCCAGAGATCCCCCTCTTTCAGTGATTTCGGACACTGCTCTCAGGAGAAGTGTCATGGTATCCTGGAAACTCAGGCATGGGAAACTGAGCAGCCCAGACTCGAGTCTCGGCATTATCGTTGCTCAGCAGGGATGGGTCTTGGGGACTGCTAGTTCTCTGGGTCTCCCTCTAGATCTTCTCTGCATTCCTTTTGAATTTCAACACTTACTTGATAACTATCTATATTCTTTTTCGTCTTAAGATTCCTCATTCATTCAACCGAAGTTATAAAAGCTAAAACACTACTTACTGCTCAAGGAGTGACCCTCAGCTATTCACAGGAGCATCACCAGGAAGTTTGTTAGAAATCTCGGGTCCACCCAGCGCTGCTCAGCCAGCTTCTGCATCTCAACTGGGCCCCAGAACAATTTGTGTTCTGGGGAGCTTAGAAGCAACTCCTCTGAAAGGGTTTGGGCACTGAGGTTGGAGCTCGGGAGCACAGCTCCTGGTAGTCTTGAGAAGTTTGGTGGAGAACGTCTGGCAGGTTCAAGGAAGCCCACTTTTTATGTAATGGTTTCTATCATTGACGTCAGTGACCTCAGAGCTTCCTCCTCATACTACACCTGGAGATTGTCACTGTGAGATCCAGGAACGCATGTTTTACCTGCAACCAGGAGCCAGCAGCATCTCCTGGGGTGGGGCTGGGGGAGGGGAGAAGCCGTGACAGAGGAGCTCAGAGGAAAACAGCCTAGTCTTTCCTGCCTCTTGGGGATTTTATCCTCCTACCTATGCCTGCTGTTGCTGGCCTCCCATTTTTCCATTGTTTTTCCAAATGTGAATACTGCTGGGATAGATCCTATCCTCTGCTTCCTTCCTGCCTTCTTTAAATTTGGCATTCTTAATATTCACTGAATGAGATGATTATTAAAAACTAACAAATGAGATGATTAATATAACTAACTATACAGTATCCTGGCTCCTTTCTTGTCTCCTGTCTCTCCTCTCTCTCCCTCTGTTGTCTCTGTCTCTGTCCCTGTCTGTCTGTCTCTCTGTCTGTCTGTCTGTCTCTCTCATCTCATATAGAGTAACTGAATCCAGGGGTTTTGTGCTGAGCTGCATCCCCAGCCCTTTTCAAGGTCTTGCTAAATTGCCTAGGCTAGGCTCAAACTAGCAGTCCTTCTTCCCCAGGCTCCCAGAATGCGGGTGCCACTGGCCTGCACTACCACACCTGACCGCGTTCCTTTCTTGATACCAAAACAATGCTGCACCCAGTCTCTCTGCGGGTTTCTCTGCAGATGTATGCACTGGTGTAGATGCAGTTGCTATTACTAACTTTAGTGTCAAGGTGAGATTGAATCAGTGAATAACAGCAAAACAAATTCTAAGTTTCACATTACCTCAAGCAACTCACAGTTTCAAATTTTCCTTCACAATATAAAAAGGAAGCCAAAGTTGATTTTTAAGGTGCTCTGAACTGCATAAAATTAACATACTTGAGCCATGCATGAAAGCTGACGAATTGCATACCTTAGAATTTACCCCCTTAAAATTTGTCCAATCTTCCTTGATACTTTATCTGGATAAACTTTTATATCTGATTTCCAAACCATAATAAATTAGAAAAGTAAAAAAACTTGCTATAGGTTAGTGCACTGTGACTGCTATTTGCAGTGGAGGATGCAATTAATTAAAAAGCAGAAATCTTGTGTGTATGCACGCACGCATGTGCACACACACACACCACACTCTTCCTGGAGTAGTGTAGTACCATTTTAAATAAGGGCAAACACCCATCCCCGTACTTTTGTTCTGGCCTGAGAGCATTATTGTATTATTATTCATCATCCTAGTTAATATTCTTAATAATGAACAAAAAACAAAACCAAAATAAAACAAATGCAAAAGGCAGTTAGGTATAAAGTGTGGTTTAGCTATTAAAAAACTATAACAATAGCATACCTATAATTTAGACAAATTCCCCCTATAATAGTTAGAATAAAAATTTGGCTGCTATTCTATGATTCTAATTAAGAGTTTTACAGCACTGGACATAGTGCACCATTTTTAAAGTATTTCAAGAAGTTCTAAATGTGTTCTCTTGTTAAAATGGATTAGCAAAATCGTGAGATGAATTTGATTAAGGAATTGCAGGAAGATAAATGGGCTTGTAAGCACAAGGCAAAGAATCATCTTTGTGGAGTCACGATGATTCCTATGACTGTCTGAAATTACAGATACAGTGTTTTAGAGTACATTAAGATTCTCCAGAGAAATGTGATCAATAGGATAAAATACAGAGTAAAACAGGTGTGTTAATAAGAAATTGGCTCTCACAATTGTGAAGGCTGGTAATTCTCGAATCTGTAGGATGAGTCAAAAAACTGAATGACCTGGAGAGCTAATGGCTTAGTCCAGCCCAAAGGCCTGGGAACTAAGAAAGTTGATAATGTAGTGCTGGTTTAAAGGGTAGGGGGCTCAAGACCCAGGAAGGACCAATGTATCAGTTTGAGTTTGAGTTTGAATTTGAAGGAAGAGAAAAGACTGATACCCCAATCTGAAGATCATGAGGCAGAATTCTCTTTGGGAGAATTAAACCTTCTCTTCTGTGTGGGTCTTCAACTGTTTGGATGAGGCCCACCAACAAGAGAAAGCAACCTGTTTTACTCTATGAATTTAAATGTTAATTACACAAAAAACGCTCTCACAGAAATATCAATATCTGGGATCCACATGGTCTAGTAAAGTTGACATAAAAAATCAACCATCACATAGAGATATGACAGAGGGAACAAATATGTGTAGAATCATCCCCTTCAGGTTAGAAGGAGCTTACTAACTGCTTGTTCCAAAAACTTGTATTACTTGGCCACTATTTATATAATATTCAAGTTATTTCCATAGCATCTCTCATGAGTGGTTCTTTTACTACAATCTAAATATCTTAAAAGATAGGAGATTAATTGCTTCCTTTTTAATTTTGGTTAACTCTCCTGGGACGTTGTTATTTATATTGAGTCACGATCCACTGCATTGCAGTACTTACCGACAGTACCTGTCTTTATCCTCCTGGGCTTCTTCAGGAGGGAAACTGAAGAGGAGTAGAATGGAGAACAAGTAAGGGTGCTCATTTAAAATATTTCAAGACTCCTTTTATGGAAAAGAAATCATATTTGTGTTTTAAGTCCACTGTGACCTATGAGTAAAAGTTCCAGAAAGAAAAAGAACATTTAAATAATGTTCCACTGTCCTGCTGTGTAGCAATTATTGCCTGGAAAAATTCAGAGTCCCTCATTACTGCAATTATCAGGACACTGGAGCAAACGCTTCATATTACATGGAGGATTTTGCCTTCCAAGCTCTAACATTTACTACCATTCTACTATTGTGTCTTCTGGATTATAACTCAGTTCTCAACATTATAATAATAATAATAGCAATGACAATAATAGTAACCACTAATGTTTATTTAGTATTTGTTTTGTGCTAGGCATTGTACCAAATTTTATTTATTTTACCTTATTTAATCCTTTCAACAATCTTATGCCGTAGATCTCTCTCTCTCTCTCTCTGTCTTGCTCTCTCTGTCTCTCTCTCTCAGACAGTCTCACTGCGTAGTTCAGGCTGGCCTTGAACTTGTGGCAATCCTCCTGTCTCAGCTTCCTTGAGGGCTAGGATTACAGGTGTGTGTCATCATGCTTGGCTACATTGTCAATACTCTCATTTAATGAACAAGAAAACCACAGTTTTCTCTCTTCAGACTGAGAATTAAGAGCAAAGAAGTCCTTGGCATAGACTGGCTTCAAAGGAGGAATTCTTCCTACGAAAGAGCATGAGGAAAATTCTTGGGGTGATGGAACTGTTTCATATCATGATACTGTTTACATGGCTGAACGGATTTACACTCATACTAAAAAGGATACATTTCACAACATAAATTATATTTCAAGAAACCCGACATGTAAAAAATCTTTTAAAAATCTTGCCTTTGCTCAGACAGCTGGTTAGTACTCCTGTGTGTCTCAAGAGTGTTGCAAATTTGGCTTCTGTGGTTAAATAACCCCTTGTCTGAGGCCTGTACTGGGTCAGGCATCCTGTTTGCAATGGTGGCAACTGGCCAGGTCCTCATGGCCAGTGCGATGCGGAGATTTCTGTCAGAATAATGTTTATCCCATTGTACTGTATTTGTCATGGTATTCATCTTTCCATAGTTTCCCAACTGGTTAGACTCAATGAACATGAAAGCAAAGGTATTTTCTTTATCTCTACAATTAAAACGCTTTCTGTAATTATAAACTCTATGAGTCTAGTGCTTTCTAGGGCCAATGAATTTTTTTCTCAATAAATAACACGACGAAAACTGAGATTTGGATTTCAGCTAAAGGGAATATTTCAGAGAGTTGCTACTGCCCAAGGAGGGACCAAGGGCCACTGGACAAGGGTGGCTCTCACGGAGAACAAGGTATAGTGTTTCTAAAATCACCTTCAATGGATTTTGTCAAAGTCCTCAAATAAGAGATGCTCAATGATTTCTCCAAGCCTGGGGCAGATGGACTTAACAGATTTTAAAATACTCAATATCGCGAGCCATGAGAGGGGAGCTACTGGCTTTGCTCCTTCTACTCTGCCCTCCGGTGCCCACTTCCCTTTTGTGAGCATGGTGACTCCTATTGACCACAATTGAAAGGCAAGGTTTTGAGGCAATTGATGAATCAAGTTACTGTGAGTAATCAATTTTTTAAATAAAGATATTTTTATAATGAATGCATTGAGATTTTCCAGGTCATTTATTTTATTGTCACCAAAGTTAATCAGTGTTCTTTTATTAGTAGTGATAGAATGCAAGAGGTGAAAGAGAAATCCACTTGAGTTATGAAAGATTATTTTAAAAATATGTTTCTTGGGTTTTTTCAAATATATTTGGGGAGGTCAGGTCAGGTCTGGACACACTGTGCTAGCCCCTGTGACTTTCCAGAGACCGGCTGCCGGTAGTCTAAACATGGACAGGAAGGCAGGATGCTGAAGTCCTCGAGCACCAAAGGCTCTAAGAGGCAGCACAATGGATCCGGGCTCAAAGACAGCGGCCTCCAGCATTCATCAGGGTTGGCAGCTCTCTGCAGTGAAAGGTGCCTATGCCACTGCGAGCAGACAGCATGACCTAGGGGAGATCAGGCAGGACTCTGGGCTTCTGAATCTGAGAACATGACCTTAGCCGAACCTCCATGTGTCTGGGTTCCACTTTGCACCTGCAACATGAGACACACTGGGATTGCAGGAGGAGACCGCGGGACAGACCTGGTAACATCTCCATAGCTGGCATGTTACTTTTTTTTTTTTTCCATACCAGGGATCAAACTCACGACCCCGCACTTGCCAGGCAGGCGCTTGTGCTGCTGAGCTAGATCCCTGGCTCCCATATTACATATTTTAAATCGAAGTTTTCTCTGACGTGGGAAGTGCGTAGCTTTTGACACTTGCCTGGAGTTTTTAATGTCAAGCCCCTGCAAAAGTGTCTGTCACAGCCTTCCAGTGTCCAGCCAATCAGTCCAACAGCACCCATGTGAGTTGAGTAAGATAAAGACTTATTTTAAAATAGAAAAATCTTGCTCCATAGAACTTGTGTCACTGTGAAGACTGAGAAATATCAGAGAAAATTTCGTGTAGTTGCTCAATAGTAGTAGAAAAGGTTAAATAAAAGGAACAAGTTGCCTAATATATATTCCCCTATAAAACACAAAAGTGACAGTTGGATAGGGCAACTTTCTAAAACCAGGAAGTCCTAAGATTAAAAAGTAAAATAAATGCTTAAGGAGTAAAATGCTATAAAATATATAACAAAGTGAAGTAAGTTTAGAAACAATGAAATCAGAGAATTGTTTTGGTCACTGAGTAGCAAGATTTAAGAGCAAAGTTGTGTCAACGTGGGAGCCTAAGGTTAAATCAACCTGGCAAGCTATTCATCATTGCTAACAATGTACTTTTTCATATACTGTTCGAGAATTTTAAAAGAATTTTCACATACACTGTCTTGAGACTCAACAAAGCTTTGGGGTAAATAGCATAGCCTTTTTCTATTTAGACTCCTGTCCCTACTTCTCACTCCAAATGCTCAAGGCAATGGCCCACAAGAGTGAAGGAGAAGGCCCCAGAGGGCATGGGGGTCTGGGTGCCTTGTCAGGCCACCTGGAAGCCACCTTTCCAGTTCTATTTCGGGACCTGGAAAGAAGCAACACAAAGTATCCAAATCCAAGATTAGGTCAGTTATAGGCAGATGGAGGTAAATGGAAAAGCTAGGTCTCTGTTGTTAGAGGGCTACACCCAAGCCAATCCTGACTCTCCAGAGACTACACTTGTGTGAAATATGGGCAATGATAATACTACTGTGGAGGGCTGATTGGTGTTCCTCACATGTTAGGATCACGGGGCTGCGACACTCACCAGTGAATTGGTCCATGGATGCATTCATAGCTGAACGTGCTGTTAGATGGTGGGGCCTGGTTGAAAGAGGCAGGTCACTGGGGGATGTGATCTAGAAGTGTCTCTCCCTCCCTGGCTCCTCCTTTCACTCTACACTCCCTGATGGCCATAGTGGGAACACCTTTCCTCCTGGCCATTTCTGCCTTGGAGCCAGCTGACCATGGACTGAAAACATGAGCCAAAGGAACCTTTTCTCTTTTGAGGGTGGATGTTAGCTTTCCTCTCAGTGGTGAGGAAAGCTAGTAAGACAGGTGATTAGCTCTTGCTATGGTTTGTCCCCACCAAAACTCGTCAGGCCTTGCTTCCCTCTGTGGTGGTGCTGAGAGAATGTGGGTCTTTTAAGAGACATTCGAGCTCACGAGCAGATTAATGAACTACCCTCATGAACAGATTAATGTTTTTCTTGAGAGACTGAGTTAGTCCTCTGGAGTCTAGATCAGGCCTTAGAAAAGGAGTTAGGTCTTTGGAGAGTAACTTAGCCCTCTCGGGACTAGATTAGTCAACATGAGAGCAGGTTGTTCTACTGTGAGCCTGGCAGCCACACTCAGTGTCTCAAGCATGTGCTTCTCTTCCTTATATGCCTGCTTGTCCCTCTACTTTTCCACTACATAGGGAGCAGCATGAGATCCTCACCAAAAACCAAACAGATGACAGAGCCATGCTCTTGAAATTCAGAACTGTGAACCGAGTTAGACCTCTTTGCTTTATAAATGACCCAATCTCAAGCATTCTGTGATAGCCACAAAAAAAAAACAGGCTATGATATGCCAGTTCTCATCTGCTCATCAGCTTTCCTTGATGGGTGTCCTCATAAAAGTTCTGATTCAAGTAACATCAAGATTTTCTAAGGGGGATCCCACCAAGAGTCCCAGTGAAGGAGGTTATGGGGTTCAGCCACCCAACCCAAGTTTAGGCAACTCCTGAACATTGATGAGCTTCACTTTCCTGACATGTAAGATGAAAGTACTAGGCTTGCCCTTGAGTATTTAAAAGCAAAAAGGGTGAACACGGAATGTCTCATGAACTCTAAACAGTGATTCAAATGCTAGCGTGAGAAGAGAATGGAAGACGAGAATCTGCACTGCCAAATTGCATCTTGTTCTTCCTGGCCAGCAGTGATGCAGATCTCCTAGATTATCATCCATTTATTGAGAGGTGACATTGGTCAAACCTGGACCTCAGATGTCCTCTAACCTGCTTAAGGAGTTGGATTTGAGTTTTGCATTTTTTTATGCTCAGTGCATGAACCTTCTGAGGGACACTCTCTCCCAGTGTAAGGTGTATGAGGAATTTACATCTACTCTGTCTTCCCACGACCCAGGAAAGTAGGATAGTTAAGTACAGATGTATTTCCCTTATACCATGTCTTTAACAGGCCAGTACTACAGAGAGAAACTTTAAGAAGTATCACACCATAGAAAGTAGGGCACATATTTATAACTATAGTGTCAAAAGCTAATGAAGATTCTCTTACATTATTTTGTTTCTCTGATCACTTGCTTTTCTGAAAGACAAACAGACTGTTTCTAAGATGAGAAGTGCCTTCTAAGGCAATACATAGAAAGAGATTTATGTTTATTCCTCCCTGATGTCCAAACCCCAATTGTATCCATCTGTATTTTTCCTCACCAATCTCAGTGGTGGAGTTTTCCAACAGTGTACCAGGTACATGTCTCCATGCATGATCCTTGGACAAGGGTCATGGTATAAGGGAAATACATCTGTATTCACTACTTGTAAATGACCCTTCACAAAAGTAATTAAACAAGGATTTGAATTAAAGGACAACTTTTGGGAAACTGTAAAGGATCCCATCACGTGTATTTTGTATCATTTGTCCAAACTTATCATTTTCTTTAGGTACCAAAGAGAAACTAAACTTTCAGTTAGGCAGGGGGGATGTAGCTAAATGGTCGAAAAGTTTGTGATCATCAATGTTGACTGTCTTCCAATACATTTTCTTCATCATCTTGAATTAGACAATAGGCACCTGGTAAAGTGACTGGATCTCTAGAATGGCAAAAAGAATTTCTCAGAAAGTGAACGTATCCATTCAGATAGAATTAATTCACCTACTTGACTGCTTCTGGTTATTTGGAAATCCCCTTCAGATATATAGCTGAACCTCGGTGGCAATTAGGTAATGATGGTGTAAATAAACACGTGTCAGTAAAACACAGGGCCGAGGATCGCAGGCAAGCAGAATTAAAAATGTACGATGGCATGTCTGTGTTACGTAATGCATAACCACCGTGCAGCAGGATTCTCACATTGGGCTCTTACACTTCATGTCTGGACTACAAACCAGGGGGAAAGTGAAGCTATCTAAAGATTTACAAATATCCACCTGTTTTGTATCATATAGATAATTTACCCGAATGACTTCTATAGTCTTTGTGTAATGAAGACAAAGCAGAAATCATAAGGTTGTAAGCTACTGCAAAATTCTTTTTACTGCTAGCTGCAAAAGCAAATCAATGCCATCAAAATGACATTTTCACGTGCTGACATCCAGGCAGTTAAATATATTAATCAAGAGCAGGCATCCTTTTCATCTCTCTGTATCATGCCTTCTTAAAACACGAATGATCCCCGTTGACAACTAACAAGTTAGAGAGACCTTGTAAGATTATTACTCCCATGCCTTCTCTTAAGTCAAAACCTAGTCGTTATTAGCAATTTTTCCAATGAAAATTTCAATCATGTAAAAAAAATCAACCTAAATCTGTAGAATTTTTTAAAAATCTGATTTGATTAAATATCCAAGGATAAACACATTCCCAGTAAAAGGTTTCTAAGCACAGAATGATTCCACAACTATAGCAAAAACACCCACCAAATATTGACCATTCCTTGAAGAATTGTAGAGACAGAAAATCAAGACCCAAAACAAAAGCAATAAGAAACCACTACTGCCTTGCTAAGCAAATCTAGAAATCTATATTCAGTACCAACTCTAGTTAAAAATATTTGTAAGAACACATTTTTTTTCCAGCTGATATAATGTTCTTGACTTCTTAAGAAAGATCTCATTTTATAGTGGATAAAAATATTGAAATGGAAAAAAACTAATTTCTTTCTTTCTAACAAATGATATAAAAAACCAAAAAGTGTCGCTCCTGCTTACAGTGAATCTGAGGTTGAAAAATGAGAGATTATATTAGGGAATAGAATGCAGTCTTGCTCTTGTGGAAAAACCTCCCAGCCGTGCTCCTGAGCTCATTCCAGGAATGTAGAGTTTAGATCATTTATATTCATTCCCTATTTTGCAAGGGAAAGCAAATGAGAAAGGAGAAGCAATGCTCGGACCTGCCCGGCCACAGGCTTGATGTCTCCGATGTCCTGGTCTAAGGGTCAGCCCTGGAAGCACCATCTCACTGCCTCTCAGACCATTGCGCATGAGGAGTTGAACTGCCAAGAAAATGAAGGGACAAAGGTCAGTAGACATGAGTTTGTTGTCAGTTCCTTCTCACATCTCTGTATTTCCAAACACCATTTGAACAGATACCTTCAGAGCACCTTCAAGAAATCCTAAGAAGCTAAGACACAGGTTTATCTCTTGACTGACTCATAAAATGGCACAAAAGCAACAGATCTCAAGAAACAGCTCTCCAGTAAAACTTCACTCTGGGGAGCTTACCAGCACAAAATCCTCTCCACCGAAAGCCCAGCTCCCGGGGGTGGTTGGCACTGAACACACAGGCTGCATTGTCTCCTATGTGTCCGTGGGGAAGTCCTCATACAGAGAAATGGCTCCTGAACTCTTCCAAAACCACTTCCTGGTGCACTTCTCAGGACTGTGATTTTTCAGAGGTAAAATTCTGAGCAGTAGGTAAAGCTCTTCGATGTTGCCACTGTAGATGGAGAGCCAGAGCAATCCTGAGTGAATTACACTTTCTGTTCAGACGTCAGTATGGTTTCAGAAATGCAATCAATTGGAGTAAATGGCAATATGTGATTTATTTCTTTGTCATTACGTAAGCAGTGTCATTAAGACATTACAAGTAGTCACTAAGCGCCGAAAGTTTCATAAAGCCATTTAAAAATGACCTCATTTGGTTTCAAAACACCCCTGTGAGGTAAGCAGGATAGATATCATTATCTCATGCTGTGGATGAAGAAAATGAGAGACTCAGACTGGTTCGGTCAGGTAAATCGCAATCCCATGCCTACCATGTAAGTGGGAAAACAAGTGTGTAAACCTCACCTTGTCAGCAGCATGGTTAGCAATTTCTCACCATATCTTCTTTTCCTTAGCATAAACAGTAAGAGGAATACTAATAAATAGTGATAATAACCTTGATTTTGTTCTCTAGTGACTGTCTTAACTTTTCACAAAACCCAACTAATTTCAGACTACATCTATTTTTTACTTTAATTCTAGCTCAAATATTGCACAAAAAAATCAAATATTTGCTGAGGACCTGTGATTTGGTCAGAGATGGGGATCAAACACGTAAGACAATAAGCTAGAAATTTACATTTTACTTAGCACTTAATACTCATTTATATATCAAACTGTGTAGTATGTTTGATACACT
>RJWT010040476.1:0-12489 GCA_004365215.1 Cuniculus paca
CTCCTCTTACAGTTTTGAGAATCAAGCTAGTATTCAGGTCAGAAATTTCAACTGGCAAACATGAAATAAAATTACTTTTAGTTGATCCCTGAGAAGATCACATCTAAAGCATGACATTTCAAGTTTGTGCACAGGAGTGTAAATGTAAATTATGTTGTTGGAGCAAAACAGAATGTGGGAATGTGCAGCCACATCTTTAAACAGTAGACATCTAATCACCAAACACACTTTTCTGGTGGGGCAGATCTATGTTTTGTGGCACCAAAAGCCTAAAATAAACTGGGGGATCTTTATAAACATAATTGTACTAATTGTATTAAGTATGAAAGTCTTAGCAAAGCAGTTATGCTAATTTGAGACTGAAGTCTAAGCTTTATTTGATGTAACATGAATTTTTCTCTATTCTTAGATAAAATTTATAATGGGATAATTTTTCATAAAATATAGTATATTTTTCATTTTGCCTAATATACCTAATTGATATGGAAATTATTTAACCAAAAACCCTGGTAAATTCTGACATCATATCAAATTCACTAATAATGAAACTTAAACATTTAATTATGCGGGATCATGAAAAGCTGAGGTAGAAGAAATAAAGCAAGAAGTGGAAACTAGAATAAAATTGCAGAAGGAGATAATACAATGTGATGCTCAAAGAGACAAATGCTACAGTCAGTGATGATTTGCATACGTTTTGTTAAGGTAAATAATTTCCGAAAGTGTTTTATTAGTCAACAACCACATGGAAGATAAAAATGGCGATGCTCTTGAAGACATAGCTATAGGCAAAAGTTTTTAGAACAGAGTCCCAATTATATAAGACATAATACCAAGTATCAACAAATGTGGTTATAGCCAATTAAAAGCCTCTACACAGCAAAGGAAATAACCAAGAGACTGAAACACAACCTGCAAAATGAGGAAAAATCTCTTTCACAGGTACTCTTCAGACTGAGGTCTAATATTTTGAATATGTAAAGAATTAAATATGTAAAAATTTAAATCCCAAAACAAAAAAACCTAACCAAACTAGGGTATTGGACTGGATAAATATTTCTCAGAAGAAGTACAAATGACAAATAAGTACTTGAGAAAAAGCTCAGCCTCTTGGACATGACAGAATTGCAAATCAAAACAACACTGAGATTTCATTTTACTACAGTAAGAGTGACTATCATTAAGGTGTCAGGAAGCAGCAAATGCTGTTGAAGTTGCAGGTAGAAAGGAACCCTCCTGCATTGTTAGTGAGAAAGTTAAGTACTACAACCACTGTGGGAATAAATATGGAGAGTCTTCAAAAAACTGAAAATAGAAATTCCTTTAGACCCAGTTACACATCTCATATTGTCCTGAGAATGTTAAATTCATCAAGTGACAGTGATGTATACACACCCAGGCTTATAGAAGCCCAATTCACAATAGTGAAATTATAGACATGCCCAACGTGCCCACTGAGAAGTAAATGCATAAAGAAAATGTGATACAAATAAATCGTAGAATACTATTCGGCCATAAAGAAGGGAATTTTTTTTGATCGTTTGTAGGGAATAATGCTAAGTGATATAAATCAGACATAGAAGGCTAAAGTGTCACATGGTTGCTCTTATATGAAAAACCAAAAATAAAAATAATTTAAAGTGAAAATTGAAAGAGAGATGTAGGAAACAGGGAGGTACATTTTGTAGAGTGGAAAGAGGATCTAGAGAAGACAGGAGAGGGCAGGGGATAAAAATGGTCTAGATATGACATAGGTATATATATATATGTACCAGTTCCTCAAAATGAAGAAAATCATTAAATATCACACTTACACTAACAAAAGGATAAAATCATCTGCCAAACTACTGTCATTTTGCATGCAAAAAATTGTATGCAAATGATTTCAATTTAATGAGAAATTATTCAATTTATTATCAGTTTATATCCTAAAGGAAAGCTGAAGAATTGGGGACCATGACCTTTTCTTGGCCTACATTTGATGTGTTGTCTTTTTGAAAATTCAGTGTCACAAAGCCAGCCATGGTGGTGCACACCTGTAATCCCAGTACTCAAGGCTGAGGCAGTAGGATCATTGTGAGTTCAATACCAGCCTGGGCTACAAAGTGAGCTCAAGGCCAGCCCAAACTTCATAGAGAGACTCCGTCTCAAAAAACCATAATAAATAAATAAATAAATAAATAAATAAATATTCCATGTCACTTCCTTTCATCATTATAATTGATAGATTTATCTTTTAATGACTTAATCTATGGGTTAGCAATCCTACATAGATGCATAAGTCCATAATGACAGAACAAATTTTTAAAAGAGATTTTTAAAATGAATTCACTTGTGTTTTAACAGTTACTCATAAATGTATGTGTATATCTAGAGGTCAAATAATTCTGAATATGTCATAAGTGAAGGAACAGTTTGTGAATGTGATTGTACTTTCTGAGATAACATTTACTTGATTGTAAACTAACTTAAATACTAAATTATCATTAGAAAAGCACTTTACAGTAGATAAAGAACTAGTTTGGGAAATAGAAGACTTGAGAATTTTAAGTATCAAACCAAAGCAATAAGTTATTGAATATTTTTTAAAAGTTTTCTGCAATTTTCATGCCTAAAGTCAAGGTAATAGAAGAATTAGGGCAGCTAATGGACAATTTATTTCTCACTTAGAGACCAGGAGCACCCAAATCCAGGAAAGCCAGGACACACAAATCTGGTGCAACTACTAATTTACGTGTTGCAAAAATACAATGTTGGGAGAATTATTTATGGTTATTATTAATAGAAAAGTAGATGAAATTATTATTGCAATGATAAAATTGAAAGTGATGCAAAAAACAAATTAGTGAAAAGCAAAGAGAAATTTAGAAATTTCTTATATGGGAAAATGTTCATTTTCTTTCCCTACAGTGAAATACTTTGTAAGAAATGTACAATTATGACCAGTTAAATGTTTACAATAATTATCAGGAAAGTATCATTTATAAATGTAAGTATATTAAATCAAAATAGCAATAAATAATCTGATCATTATCTTGTTAACAGTCATGTAAATTGACACAGTAAAATAATATGTCAAAATTTATCTTTAAAAGATCATTTTAAATATTCAGGTGACTCAAACATTGGTATATTCCTCTAAAATATGTCTCAATAAAGTACATATTTTTTCCTATATAATTACTTCTAAAACTAGATTTTTAAAAGCAAATCTTTTATGAGAGATAAAACTTTCATACATCATGGCTATCTAGCCTTTGGAGAATACTAAGTTAGCAGCCACTTAGTTTGCAATATGAGCCATGAAATAGTACCCTAACACTGAATTAGACAAACACCAGCCATATTCGGGGACAAGTTGATTTCTAGGGGATGCAAAAACCATGAAAACTTTTTGCTTCTTTTTTGAAACATGTACGTGATGTATATGATGTTAGATTTTTTTTATTAACTAACAGTGTAAAGGAAACATAGCAGAAACAAAGAAGTAATGCAATGTAAAACCTCTGAAATCAGAAGAATATGAAAGTTTAGCAAAATAGTACAGAGAAAAACTGTGAAGTATCACAGATAATATTCCAAATACAGTGCAGGTGGTGTTAGATGCTAGGGAGGGACACAACACATCTCAACCTTTTACAAAAGAATCTAATTGTAAATGAATAAAAAGATGCGAACTCTTTGAATTACCTTCCAAAATAAGAAATTTAAAAATATTTGTGGTGTGTGGTGTATGGCTGTGTGATATAAAGATTTACTTCTTTAAATGTCATTTTCCCTTGAGAACAGAACATGCGCTACAAGACCATCTACTCAAATCCCTTCTCTCTCCACACAAACACACAGGTATCACCAAAATTGCTGCTATCCCATGATAGCTTATTCTCTAGTGAACTGGTTTGCACTGTGACATGTGCCAATCAGTCCTTATTTTCAAATGAAAAATGCTACAGCTGCTTGACCTGGTGATAATTCAGAATATGATCTGATTTTTTTAATCTAGTAAACTATGATAAAAATCTATTAATGAAGCAAACCCTTTAAATTTCTTAATACATAACCAAAAATATCAGTCACCTTATCAACATACAAAGCCATACACACACATTTACACACATACAATCGCACACACACATACATTTGCTCTTTCTCTGTGGATGTGTGCACATACAAACACAAGTGAGTATAATTTTAATAGTTCTTGCTGCAAAGTTTATTATAAAAATACCTGTTTGGTTAAAATATTGGAAGAGGTCTCCAAATAGAGGTTTCTGAAAAATATTTTTTATACAACCTTTGTAAAATAAATACCTAAAAAAGTAAATGGAAAGGGAACTGAAAAAGTTCTCTCTGATAGGAATGTTTTATATTTAAGAAACAAATAATGTACCTTCAGAGCTACTAAAAATTAGAGAACTGATTAATCAAATACAATTCTCTATGATAACTTTGAAGGAAATTTGATGATATTCATTGGCATTGTAGGAGGGAGAGTTAAAGAAACAAGAAAGATAAAAATTAAAAGTTGGGCCCTTTTTCTTTGACTCCAAAAACTCACACTGAAGATGAACAAACTTATACCTAGAAAAAAATGAAAATAATATGTGCAAATATTTTACATTCAAGAGGAGGGTGCAAATCACTGATATTTTTGAGTTCATTGTATATTCTACATATTAATTTTCTATCTGAGGAGTGGCTAGCAAAATATTTTTTTCCCATTCTGTAGGTTGTCTCTTCACTCTACTGCTTCTTTTGTGGCACAGAAACTTTTTAGTCTGCTATAATCCCACTTGTTGATTCTTGCTGCTATTTCTTGTGCTACTGAGTTTCTGAAAATATTTTCCTACACCTATGTTTTCAAATGTTTTACCTATTTTATCTTCCAGTAGGTTTAATGTTTCTGCTCTAATGTTTAGAACTTTGATCCATCTTTATTTTAATTTAGTATATAGTGAGTGTATATAGTTTCAAACAGAATTGAGGATATAGAAACTTTCCCAGTTACATTCACCTATTTGATCGTCAGTAATGGGGCAAAAGCATATGTTGGAGGAAAGATAGCCTATCAACAAGTGCAGTGGCAAAACTGGTTATGTGTATGCCTTTTATGCTATGTTTTCGAACCCTGAAGTGTACTATGTCAGTATGGGAGTATTTTCCAGTACGGGAGTGTTTTCCTTACTATAACTACTGTGTATACTATTAACTCTAACACCAGATGAGGTGAATGATCCAACATCTTTTATAAAGTGTTTTAGTAGTCTACCTCATTTGTCTTTCCACAACCTTTTAACAGTCATTCTGTCAATATCTGCAGAAATTCTGCTTGGGTTTTTTATTGTAATTGGCTTAATTTAAAATGATATAAAAGAATTTGTCTCCTTTACTATGTTGAATTTTTTACCTATGGACACTTTTCAGGTCTCCAGTTATTCAACCCTTTGAATTTTAGTTCTTCAGTATTTGCAGTTATATATATATATTTCGAATGCTTTATTATACTTTTGGCTATCTTATTTTTAAGGCATTACAAGAAGTATTTCTTAAAATTTTAGTTCCAGATAACTGTAACTGGCATAAAGATATTATTATTACTTATGTATTGACCTCTTGTCTTTCAATATTGACAAACTCAAATATTCTTTTGGGTATATTTGTGGATAGTCAATCCTTAGATTTTCTATGTTGACATTTACACCATCTAAGAATAGGAACAATAACATTTTTAAAAAATATTAAAGTAACCTTTTTTTTTTGGAGACAGGATTGGACTATGTAGTGCAGGTATGCCTTGAACTCTGCTTATATAATACAGGCTGGCACCTAACTCAAGAGTGATTCTCGTGCTTCAGCCTCCCAAGTGCTAGGATTACAGGCTCATGCCATCATGCCCAGCAAAGTGACTTATTTTAAAGCACTAGTTAAAACTCAGATTTTAAAGATATTAAAGATGCATGGTCACAGTTGCTAAGGAGATATATTGATACTAGACAATTTTATTGAATTCCAACCTTAGGTGAGAAGAATTACATTTTTCATCATATAGCGTGATGTTAGATTGTTTCTTTTGCAATGAATGGATAATTTCCTTGAATTATTTTTTGCTTTACCCTATTGTTCTCTTTTATTCTATCAACTTGGCTAATTATATATATTTTTATTTAATATAAAAGCAACCTGGTACTACTGAAATCAATTATATTAGCTTATGGAATATTTATGTATGCATTCTTGAATTTAATTTCCTAATGCTTCATTAAACACTTTTGCATCTTTGTTCAGTAAGTATTTTAAATTTGTTGACTTTTTCACATACAGCTTTTTGGGTTCAGTCATTATGCAAGACAGTATGAAGATTCTTAAAGAGGTAAAAATAATATAAATGTTATGTGAATCAACAATCTCTCTTCTGGCTATTTACTCAGGAATCAGAAATCACCATCTTGTAAAGATGTATATGCACTTAGGTGTTCATTGTAATACCATTCATAGTAGCCAAGACATGGAAATTATCTTTAGACAGACAGATGAGTTAAAAATCTTTGTATATATGAATATAAAACTTTCTGTGTACATACACACACTTTATGTATTTATCTTTATTTGTTTATAGAGATATATATAAGTATTTATTTCATGCACACATAAGTATAAAATAAGATATTATTTTATCTTCCAAAAGGCTAAATTCTTGCATTAGCTGATATGAATTGGGACACCATTATGCTAAGTGAGATAAGCCATTTATGGAAAGAAAAGTAATGTGTGACATCACTTATATATGTGAAATAATTTTTTAAAGTCAAATATACAGAGATAGAGAATCAAACAATGGTTAACAAATATAGAGTGAGGAAGATTATGTAAAGATGTAGATAAAAGGATACAAAGTAGCAGATATGTGGGATAAACAACCTATGTAATTTGAAGACTGTAGTTAACAGTTTCTTGTATTAAATAATTTTACTGTAGGAGTACAATGTAGTCCTTATCACACACAAAATAAAACCAAGTGAGATTGTGTATTATATAATAATTTGTTTTCTGTAGTAATCAATTCACTACATGTATCTTATAACATGCTGTTTGTTTTAAACATATGTAAGAAAATCCATTTTAAACTCAGTGAAAAATGTTTGACATTACTTTTTATTGAAGAAATTATCTAGAATTATTTCATTCTTAAATGCTTTGCAGAATTCTTCAAAATAACCATATGGATAGATTTTTCTTTTTTGGAAAAATTATTAATTCAACTTTACCAAACATAAAAATATTCACATAATTTACCTCCTATCAGTCACTTATGATTCTTAATGCTTCTTATCTAGATTTTGACCCATATTTCTGTTGTAAAATTGACTTGCATAGAGCTGTTTCTAGAATCTCTTGCTATTATTTTAATTACTGTATGCTCAGCAATGATTTTCATTCTGAACATTGGTAATTTTTTTTCTGTCTTTTTTCTTAAACCGTTTCTTGAAGTTTATTGATTTTATTGATATTTCAAAAAAAAAACTCAGTTTTTCTAATATTCAAGGGTACTTTTTGACTAACTTTAAATTTTATTCATTTGTATTTTTGTCTTTATTATTTACATCATTCTGTTTATTTTGATTTTTTCTCCTTTAATTACCAGTTTTTAACAGTGGTTCTTAATTGGTTTGAGCTTTTTCTGCATGTTTAAGATGAACATTGAAGACTATAAATTTTCTTGTAAGCACTGCTTTATCTGATCTCAACATTTTTATTCCAATATGTTTTTAGTTTCAGTCATTTAAAATTACTTTATCTTTTCCTTTCACTTTACATTTTACTCAGAGTTATAATACTTTTCTGTTCAATCTGACAAACTCTGTGCTATTGTCTTGGCTACTTTTCTCTTGTTGCTGGGACAAAACACCTGACACCCAAAGTGAAGCAAGGAAAGGCTTATTTAGCTTACAGTTTCTGGAGATTTCAGTCCATAATCAGCTGGCTCCAAGACAGGGTGGCATGGCACGGGGGCAACATTTTAAGGCAGCAGCCAGAGCAAAAGGGCAAAACGCAAGCCTCTTCTCTACCCTCAAATTGTATACAGGCCACCTCCCCCTTTTCAGGGTGGGTGTAGCACTCACAAAAGGCCCTTGCCCTCCTTTGCACAGGATGAGGATATTTACCAAGTAAGAACCCTGGCTCCCTGCTGAGTCTCTCACTTAAACTTCTAAACTGCTCAACTTGACACAATGTATTAACCATAACAGTTGTCATTGGGATGTTTAGATTACTAACATTGGTTTTATTGATAGTTGTTTATGTTTAAGTCATGTATTCTTGTTCCTTTTCCTCTTTTCTTGCCATTTATGGGATTAATTTTTATCTCGTTCACTAATAATTCAGTGTGCAAGTTTACCATATGATTCAGATAATGTCTGTGTGACACATCTAAGGATTCACAGCAAAAGAGCTAGAATTAATATAAAAATAATTATATTTACATTCTTTACAATGTACTAAAGTCCCAAATATCAGGCAATACTTACAGAATGAAACATGGATTTGAAAATCCAAAATTAATGTTGCATATTGTTGGTATTGTGATCTACTCCTTCACTAAGGAGGCATCAGTCTGCCCAGCCTTGGTTCAAAAATGCCACTAATGAGATTAACTTTTAAAAATTAATATGAAATATATGGCCTTGTTTATCTTCAATCTTAGTATATTAGTAAGGATTTTTCCTAATTGTTTGCTCTAAATTTAAAGATAAAGTTTATTCATAAGAATGTAATTTCCTATACTCTTATTTTCTTTCATGTATAGCATAGGAAACATTTTATTTCTCACTTCTTATACAGTGTCACTGTTGCATTGTATTACACTATCTATATTAGAACCCAAAATACACTATTACTATTTTTATTAAACATTCAAACTTTCTTTAAAGAAATTTAGAACAATAAAAATGCATTTTATATTTATCCCCAATTCTTTGGATTAATTTATTGCATAATATTTTGTTAGTATTTTTATCAAAATTTACATCTGGTATCACTACTTCATTCCCCATTTCTTAATTATAGTTCTGCTGAAGATTCATTCTTAGCTTGTGTTCAATTGAAACAATCCATATTCATCTTTAGATTTGAAATACATTTTCATCAGTTATAAACTTGTTAGTTTTCAGTTATTTACCATTTATTTTCCCAAAAACTTGCTGTAATTCTGTTTTTGTTTTTCTATTGATATTTTCTGTCCTCTAATATTTTTCCTTTATTGTTTTTATCAAGAATTTAGCTAGGACTTCCTAAGTGTTTGTATGTGTATATATGTGTACGTGTGTGTATGTTTGTGTGTTTGTGTGTGTATGTGTGTGTGATTTCCTCTTTAAGTATATCTTTTGCCTTCTGCTGTGTCTCTTCTACTGAAACTTCAATTACAGATGTTAGGTTATATGATACTGTATTTAAACTGCAGGAAATTATGCTCTGAATTTTTCAAATTATTCATATCTTTCTGTATTTCTGTTTAGATTGTCTCAAACATCACTTGTCATTTGGTATATGTGGTGTGATAAAATTCTATCTAATAAGCTATTTGAATTATGTGCCTTTTTTTCCTCACATTCCCATCAAAACACCTTTTTAATTGTTTAAAAATTTTTTTATATGGGTTGACTTTATTAGTAAAATTAATACAGTCAAGGAACATACACCTGATATGTTTTTAGTCAAAAGAGGATAACTACATAGCATAACATAAAACTAATTTAAAATGTACATAAGTTTCTGCTTATGCACACAAATGTTTATTGTACATTTCTCAGAATAATAGTGTATTATAAAAATAGTTGATTATTTTTTCTGAATTGTGCAAAACTGTCTTAATACTAAGAATAATTAAACATAAAATAATAAATGACAATTTGTGACTCCTGCAATATTTATAACACTTAGAACAGGGCTATAAATGCAATTTAAAAATCAAGAATTTGAAACAATGGAAATGTGAACATCTAGTACCCCCTCCTCATTTTTCAAATAAGTTGAAGTCCAGAGACGACATTATTCCTTGAGGTGACACAACATACTAGGCCTTATTTCAATATATGTTGTAAAAATGTAAGCAACCAAACTACAAATTGAGCAATGGGTGGGGAAGATAAAAGAGCTATCTAAAAGCCCACCTATAGATTTGGCAAAAAGGGCCAGCTTTTTTCCTTACATTATGGTGTTGCACAAAATTAGAGTGTAATTGTATGAGACAAAATAATTTAAACATGTGTAATATCTACTTAATTATTTGGGATAAGAAAAACAAACTCAAAAAGGCTTCAGAGAATCAGAACATCGGTATGTTGTGTCATCTTTTTAATTTTTGATCTAACAAAATGTTTTTCTATATTCTCATGATGATCTCTTTTCCAATCAGCTCCATTTAAATATTAATTGTAGAGTTAAGGGTTTTTTTTCTGGTCATTGTAACAGTTTAATGATTTCTAGGTTGTATCATACCTGCTACAGTAATTAACTGTACATTCTTACATCAATTGTACATTCTTGTGGCAAGTTGCTTTTTCTTTAGTTTTGAAAAATTTTTGACTACGCAATCATTACATGCTAAAAAACATTGGAAACAGGAACACATGTATTTCTTCCCTTTTCTCAAGTATTTTTTAGTTGAGTCATATTTATTTCAAAAATTAATCTAAAGAGTAGAATGATATGATACAGTGTTATAAAATGTCCATTTTCCAATTAGAGGTAGTCCTTGCAGAGAGGTGATATTCAAATGAAAAATAAGTGAAACTTAACCGGGCGTGGTGGCTCACGCTTGTAATCCCAGCACTCGGGAGGCTGAGACAGGCGGATCGTTGTGAGTTCGAGACCAGCCTGGGCTACAAAGTGAGCTCAAGGCCAGCCTGAACGGCATAGTGAGACCCTGTCTCAAAAAACAGGGCTGGGGATCTAGCTCAGCGGTCTAAGCAAGCGCCTGCCCAGCAAGTGCAAGGTCGTGAGTTCAATCCCCGGTGCCACAAAAAAAAAAAAAAAAAAGTGAAACTTAAAAGTGATGGGTAACTATTTTTAATTCCCTCTTTACATCCCTTTCTTACCATTTTATAAATTATTTAAGATTTGAAACCATATTATTAGTATTATATTCAATACAAAAATAAGTAACTTTTAGTCAGACCTAAAATGTATAGCATCTTCTTTAGTTATGCAAATGATTTGCTTAATATTTTCTCTTAGAAGACTTGCTCAATTTAGTGGATGGATTATGGATTCCCTAGTATTTGCCTAAGGAGGCAAAATGTCTAGTTCTCTCTTACTGTGTTAAAAAGTGTATTTACCTTGTTATATATGCTAAACTGTGAGTGACTATAGAATCCTAGAAGTCATTTTCAAACAAATTTTAAAACACTGTCACATTATTGTTGTTATTAATAACAGTAATTGTATCAGTAGTGTTTGTCATCCAGGTAATAGTTTGTTTTCCTAATGAGATATATGAGGTAAATCTGCCTTTATTCATTAGGAGAAAATGTTTTGTGTCTTCTCTATTAATCTTTTAAAATGTTTTTGCAGAAGTTGTTTTTGCATTATGCTATTTTTATAAGCATTCAACTTAATGGATGGGTTCATGATGGGCTTTTTGAATGAGTGTTCTTTCTGACACATTTTGACAAACTGAATGAATTTTTAAAATATTAATTTCCATGTGTTCTCTCTAGTCATTCTTTCTGGCATTCCTGTAAAAATCTGTAACAGACATGAGATCTCTATTTTATTTCAATTAATCTTTGCATTTGCTCTCTTTTCTGATTTTCATATCAACTGCATGTATCTTCAGCCATGTTTCTTATTAACATTTATATCATATTTTTTTCTCATCTTTTAAATTTTTTATTCATTTTCTATTTTATTCATCTACTTTATTTTTTGTTTTTATTATTGGTATGATTTAGATATACAAAATGTTCATATTCATCATACAGAATTTATACCTGTTCATGTTTTATCTTGATCCTTCTTTTTTTTCTCAGTCCCCTCCCCTCCCTTCAACCCCTCTTTCCCTTCATTTAGAAAGCTTTGTTTCCATTTCACTCTTCTTTATCATTTTTTCCTTTCCTTCCTTTGCTCTTCTCCCACCTTAGTTCCCCTTTCTTTTGAACAATTTCTTTCTATTCCCAATACCTATCATACTCTTTGGTCCTTGTTTACACTTAAGGTTTCTCACACCAGAGAAACAATCTGATATTTACATATGTGTGACTGATTTATTTCACTTAAGACTATTTCACTCAAGCTATATCCATTTACCTAGAAATATCTCAAGTGTATCCTTCTTTGTGGCTGAGCAGTACTCCACTATATAAAAAAAAAACACATCTGAGGGCCAGGGATCTAGCTCAGCGGTCTAAGCACCTGCCTGGCAAGTGCAAGGTCATGAGTTCCATCCCCAGTGCCGCAAAACAAACAAACAAACAAAAAAAACCTCATCTGTTT
>RJWT010040477.1:0-12501 GCA_004365215.1 Cuniculus paca
TCATTATTAACCACTGCTCAACAAGGACCATGAAGCCTCTCTATGGAGTGGGACAAAATGAGGGCCAGGCACTCACAGGGACTTCGTCTCTGCTGATCTTCTCCTCCATACTAGAAAGCTGGTTCTGTAGAACCCATTTACAAGGAGGAAGATCAAAGTTTGAAGAGAGGAAGGGACCTGCTGAAGGCCACACAGTGGGACAGAAGTAGAGCTGGGATTGATTGATTGAATGATCGATTGATTATAGTACTGGGCATTGAACCCGAGGTTGTTCTGTCATGGAGCCACATTGTCGACCCTTTTTATTATTATTATTATTATTATTATTTTGTCTTTTTAAGACTGAGTCTTGCTATACCATTTGGGCTGGTCTTCAGCTCACTTTGTAGCCCAGGCTGGTCTCGAACTTGCAATGATCCTCCTGCCTCAGCCTCCTGAGTGCTGGGATTACAGGCGTGTGCCACCACATCCGGCTTCCTCAGCCCTTTTTATTCTGAAGCAGGTTCTTCCTAAATTGTCCAGACTAGCCTCAAACTTGTGATCCTCCTGCCTCAGCCTTCTGAGTAGCTGAGATGAAAGGCGTGCACTAGTGACAGGATTTAACTAGGACTGGAGCAATTCCAAGACATCAGCCTTTGCCCAGTGTCACATGAAAACTCCAAGCACAAGATTTGGCTCCCCCAAGCAGCCCTCTCCACAAGCTTCTGCCCACTCTGTTCAGACCATTAGGCTGGGGATCCCTGGGCACTTGTTTAGTGCAGCTGTGTGAAAGATACAGTCACCTATCCAAATCTCCAAGTCCTAGGTAAGGGTGTTTCCTACATCTTCCAATGGAGCTCAGCACTCAGAAAATACACAGTTAAGCCCTGAAGAATTGTTATGGTTTAGATATAGAATATCCCCCAAAAGTTTTGCATTCAGAGGTAGGCATTTTGAATGCTGGTTGTGGAATGGGGGCTCTATACTCATCAATGGATTAATTCATTGATGACCTCTTTGCTACTAGGAGGCAGAGCCTAGTTAGAGAGGTTGGTCACTGGGAATGTGACCTGGAGGGGTGTATTCTTTTTCCCAGATCCTCCCTTCTCTCTCTGCTTCCAGGCTGTAGTGAAGTGAGCAGGTTTCCTCCACCACACCCTTCCACCATCATATTTCTCCCTTGGAGCCAGCTGACCGTGGACTGAATCCCCAGAACCATGAGCCAAATTAAGCCTCTCTTCCTTTAAATTGTGAGTATTGAATATTTTGTTCCAGTGATGGGAAAGTTGAGTAATATAGGCATGTGTGTGTTTCAGGTGGTCTGAGAGGCAGGGGGAAGGCTACAGTGGGCTCTACCCAAGGAATAGCTCTAAGGAAGAATGATAGGTAAAATACAGAATTACAAATGGACAAGAAATGACTTTGCAGTGTAAATATGTCCCAAATTTCAATGTTTACCTGAAATTCAAATTCAAATTAATTAAACACCCTGTGTTTTATTTGCTAAGTCTGACAGTCTGAGCTTAGAGATAACCAAAGTATCGCACAGTGGCCCTGGCTCGGCTGGGTTATAAGGGGTGGATGCCTTCAACCACTAATCCCCAAGATCTTAAGCTCCAGAGATTCTATTAAAATAGAGATTCTATTCGCCAGACCTTCTTGTGGCTGGGTGTGACCACATGACTGAGTTCTGGTCAATGAAGTGTGAGTATGATATGAGAACTTAGTTGGTCATGTCTTAAAAAGAAAAAAGAAGATACTTCTGTGTTCATCACTTTCCTGTCACTGGGACGAATACTAGACACCTGAAATTTAAAGGACAGGTTCATTTTGGTTTATCTTTCAAAGAATTCAGTCCATGGCTCATTGGTGACAAGGCAGAAATAGCATGGCAGAGGGACATGATGGAGGAAAGTTGCTCTACCCATGGCTGCCAGAAAAGAGAGAAAAGGAAGGAACCAGAGGCAAGAATAAGCCTTTCCAGTTCACACTCCAAGTGACCCACCTCTGATGAGACCCCACCTCCAGACATTACATTTAGCTATGATCTGCTCAGTGCCTCAATCCACTGATGGGTATATCACCCCCATGATCCAATCACTGTCCTAAAGCCCTACTTCTGAACAAAAGTCTTTTGGGGACATTTCAGATTTAAACTGTAACATTTCAGTCCAGGCCCCAAAAGGTTCACATGCATCTCACTGCACAAAATGCATTTAGTCCATCTCTAAGAGCTACCAAAGCAAAGTGGCTCTTAACAATTCCAGCAAAACTGAAAATCCAAGCCCAAAGTCTCCTCTGAGACTCAAGGCAAACTCTTAGTTGTAAGCCCTTGTAAAAATAAAAAAGAAAAGTAAATACTTACCACATACAATGGCTCAGATTAAACATCTTCATTCCTAAAGGAAGAAACAGGAGAATAGAAAGGAATTAGACCCAAGCAAGACTGAAGCACAGCAGGACAAATATTAAATCCTGCAGCTCCATGTGCAGCACCCAAGGCAGGTTGTGGTGAAATATAAGCTGCAAAGGTCTTAGACAGCCTCACCACTAAGGCCTTGCTGGTTACAGCACACATGGCTTCTCTCTTAGGCTGGCTCTGCTCACTGCCAGGGGCTTTCCTTGGCAGACATTCCACGTTTCTGGTACCTCCAACATTCTGGGGTCTCCACTGCACCTTTGGTTTCACTCTCACAGCTTCAAGTATTTCCTTCTTAAGACTTCTTGCCTGGCCTCCCAGGCCATCCTTTGAAATCTGGATGGAAGCCTCCACAACCCCATAACTCTTGCATTTCACACACCTGTAAGACCAGCCCTACATGGATGGTATCAAGATCTGCCACCAGCTCTATTAATAGCCACCCTCCTTCAACCATGGCTGCAGTGTCTTCTGAGCTCCTAGAAGGCTAAACTTGGGAAAACACTTTCCTAAGTAGCCCTAAATAAGCAGGGAGCTTGGGGGCCTCTTCTCCAAGAAAAGTCTTTCAAAACAGTTTACCCTTTTCCACCTTTGAGCCTGAGATGGTTGGCATCTTGCCATTTTCTGGGGTGCCTTCAAACCATCTTTCCTATGGTCCCAAAGTAAAGTACTTTGCTTCTTTTTAATTAAGGCTAATCTTGTCCAGAACTATGGTCTTCTTTGCCCCAAATTTGCAGATGCTATTTTGCTGGTGAAACTGCAAACTTTTCAAATTATTAAGCTCTGTACTTTACTCCTGATTATCACTAAAGATCTGGCTGAAAGCAGCCCACACCACCTATACCACAACCTGAATGTTGGGCTGCTCTGAAACTTTCTCCGTCACATCAGTTAGCCTGCCATCTTTAAATCCAGTGCAACACAAAGCCTTAGAACATGGACAAAATATAGGTGAATTATTTGTCAGAATGAAACACACATAGCTGCTACCCACTTTCCAATAGAGTCCTCATTTCCAACTGAAACCTTATTAGCCCGCACTTTGCTATCCATATTTCCATCAGTATCCTAGGTGTTCTGAGCTCTGACCAGTGTCACCTATCCAAGCACTCTTCCCAGTGTTCTAAGGATTCTCTAGCCAGCACCTCCAAAACTTTCTAAACATCCCCCTTAAACCAGTTCAAAAGGCTCCTAACCACGCAGTCAAGTACAGTCATAGCAATGACCCCACTCCCATGACCAATTTCTGTATTAATCATTTTCCCATCACCAGGACAAAATACCAGCTATCTGCAGCATAAAGAAGGACAGGTTTATTTTGGCTCACATTTCAGGGGATTCAGTCCCTATTTAGTTGGCTCCAATGCAGAAACAGCATGGGCGTGGGGCACAGTGGGAGAAAGCTACTCAACCCATGGCATCGAGGAAGCAGAGAGATGGAGGGAACTGGGGACCAGAATACACCCTTCCAGGTCATGCTCTCAGTAACCCACCTCCAACAAGACCCCATCTCCTAACAGCACATATAGCCGTGAGTTCATCAGTGTTCCAAAAGTCCCACTCCTGAACACAAGATTTTGGGACATAACATTTCTCTTGCACATTCTCACTTTCCTGCTCTTTGGGTTGCAAATGTGATGATAGGAACCTCAGCAGCCATCTTGGACCTAGTGGCAGAAGCCACCTGTTGAGGAAGACACAGGTGCCCCTATCAGACTTGGACCACTTACCTGTGGACTTTACTCATGGTAAAAAACAAACAACTAAACAAAAATTTCTAATTTGTTTAAGCCATTGTACTGTTGGGTTTATTTGTCCTAGTAGCTTAGACTGTACCCTAAGTAACTCAGTCCCCCACCAGAATGCCACCCACCACAAAGGCATGGACTTAGTCTTAGTCACAGTTCTAATAATATGGTGTGTGTCACCAGGTAAAACACCAATGAGCATTTGTTGGATAAAGAAATGAATGAAAGAGTCAAGTGACTGGTTAGGGAGCATTAAGAGTTGATTCATTATAATTATTAGCATTTACTAAATGATCACAAAATTGGTTTTTAGCTACTCGTTCCTTCATTTCTCACAATTTTATGAGGCAGAAATCATTCACAAACTCTTTTTACAAATGGGGAAACTAAGGCAACTCTGCCCATGTTGAAGATCAGATGGGAGGGAGATGGTTGGGCTACAACTTGACTCTGAGGCCTCTGGCTTTGCTGCCTCATCTGCCTCCACTAGGGAGAAAGAGGAGCAGGTGGGTGCGTGAGAGGACAACTTTACAATGTCATTGATTCAGCAAATATTCTGCCGAGCATATGCCAGGCACTGCGCCTGGAGCAGAGAGTTCAGCAATGGACAAGACAAAAATCTATACTGACAGCACCTGTATTCTAGCTAGAGAGGCGGGCAGAGAACAAGACAAGGCAAAGCCGGTGTTCTTTCACAATTTGTGTCCAGATATATCCCCAAAGCCTTATGCAGTCATGGGAGTGGGCTTCTAGAGTTTGTGGTTCATTTATGGTCCAATGCTGAGATTCTGGGTGTGAGTGCTACACCCACTCTGGAGCAGGTAGCCTGCGTACAATAGAAGGGAGGGAAGAGGCTTGCTCTTGCAAGCTCCTCCCTTTTGCTCTTGTTGCTTTTGCTGTCTTCTGCTGCCATGAACTGTTGCCCCTCTGCCATGTCACCATGCCTTGGAACCAGCTGAGTAGACTGAAACCTCCACAAACTGTGAGTTAAATAAACCTTTCCTTCCTTAATTCTGGGTGTTGTGTATTTTGTCTCTCAGAAACAAGAGAAAAGTAACTAAGACATTCCCTAAGACCCACTCATATGCAATTCAAAAAGAGCCATGGCACATCAGTGATGCTGGAACTCAGGGCTGTGCTTGCCTCAGGTACCAAAGGTCACCAGGGTTCAAGGGCTGCAAGTGGTGTTTGTCTGGACTGGGTAGGGGGTAGCACTGGGGACATGTTTGTTGACACTCACCACTCTGGATGTGTGACATCTGCACATCCCACAGCAACTGAAATGACCTCAGCTCAGCATAAGCAAAATCGATATGTATAGAAAACAGATGTGGCACCAGATGGTTCTAAATACTGTGCAGGAAATGAAGAAGGAAACTCAGGGTAGCAGGGTTGGGATTTGACCTAGGGCGTCTCCGCAAGGAAGGAAGAGGGAAGGAGAAGAAGGAAGAGCAGGAAGGAGAGTGAAAAAACAACAGAATGAAGAACTGGATGGATGAGTGAGTCAAGCCTTATTTTGTTTGGAAGGCACATTCCCAGGAGCAGATTTCTCCCTGGAGATGGGAGCTGATTTCTGGACCTGGGGCTATCGGCAGCTTCTGCTCTGACAGAGCCTCCGTCTAGCCCAGGCCTGGCAGGCAGTGGTCTGAGGACTGGTCCTGAGGGTGTCCCCAGGTCTGGGAGACGGAAGTCAGGAGCAGGCAGAACAAATAGCTGCTCTGCTAAGCTGAGACCAGGATAAGATCCTGTTCTGTCCCTTCTGCCCCCTCCCCCACTGACTCCACTTCCCAACCATGGCAGGGAAACAACTGGGAATCCCTACAGAAAGATGGTTCTTATCCTTTCCTCACACCACACACATTCAAAGCCAACCACAGGTCCAAAGGTGAAGGACAAAACCGTAGTTTCCACAGGGAGAAGAACATCTTTGCAGCCTTGAGGTAGGTGAAAATATCTTTGATGGGTCAGAACAAGTGCTAACGAATCAAAAACTTTAAAAAAATTTTTTTTCTCAATTAGCCCAGATTAAAAGTAGGAACTGCCATCCATCAGGTGACACCAGGAGGAAAGTGCCAATGTAGCCTGCAGAGAGGGAGGGGACATAGGCAGGGATGTGGCAAAGAGATCCTATCCAGACTGATTTAATTTAACTTTTCCTGCAAATAAATACTTAAAAGACAAACCTGTATAAAAACAACATGGACAAGAGACTTCAGCAGATATTCTGTAAAAGAAAATATCCAAATAGCTAACAGCTATGAAAAGGTGCCCTATTATACATTAATCACTCAGGAAGTCCAAGTTAAAACGACATCCAGGAAAGGGGTAGGCTGAGAGAGAGTCTTAGCATGGCGGAATCCACAGAGCAGTGAAAGTCATTCTCTGCTTCCTCCCTAGTGTGGTACTAGGAATTGAATCCAGAGCTTTCTCACTAAGCTACATCTCCAGCCCTTTTTCACTTGATCCCACTAAGTTGCTGAGTTACCCAGGTTGGGCTCAAACCTGCAGTCCTCGATGGGGGTAACAAACCACAGTATCCCCATGTGCCAGGGCAGAACACAGCAGAGAGAAGGGGCAAGTGGACAGGGCACTGCTGCACCCAACAGTGTGTCCATCCTAGGGAAGAAGCCCAACATGAAGGGGGTGTGTTCTGCAAGTCTGGTCACTGTGGGAGCAAGTGGGGACTTCCGGGAGGCCCAGGGCTTTCCTGCAACTGGCAGATGTGGGTGCTGGCTGCATGTCTGTGCTCACTCAGTGGCAAGTTTTCCAGCTGTGTGCTTAACTATTTCTATCACTGACACACATAGGTAGAAGGAGGTAAGGTTTATGCAGTTTATAAATGTCAATCCACGGTGGGCGGGCTAGAAGGCAGGAACAGCATAGCAAACGGGTACAGCAGAGGAGAGCTACTCCCCTTATGCAGCAGGAAGCAGAGAGAGCTGGCAGACAGCCAGAGGGGAAGGAGTTAGGGATCAAGTGTCGTGTCATCCCCAAGGTCACACACACATGACCCACCCAGGCACACCCAGAAGTGTGCTTTCCTGGTCTCCTAGGTGTCTCTCAAGCCAATCGAGTCGACAGTCAAGATGAATCATTACACGGCCTAGGCCTTTTCTGTACTTAAACCTCAATAGAAGTTTTTAATTTTCAAAAAAAACCCCAAATACCTAACTGCTTCCAGAAAGGCACAGAACTCTGACTCTCAGTACCTGGAAGTGTCGTCTACTTGTGCCAACACCCATGGCGGCTGAGCTTTTGATGAGACCTGCTTTCTTCGTGGTCAGGAGGGTATCTCTCTGAGAATACTTTTTCCTCCTGTCTGTGATTTGTTAGAGAGGAGAGTTGGAGGGCTTCTCAGAAATACCTCATGACCGATGCACATAAAACTCAGTGAATGAAAGAAACCAGGCTCTATAGCACCTCTGATCCTGGTTACATACCCCCAGTAATGGTGAACTCCTCCCCTCTGGATGTCCAGAAGTCCACTCTTGAAGGAAGTCCCTAGTCTCCTCCTCCCATTCCTCCAATTCCTCTCCCACATAAATCTCTCCTGGTCACAGTTCTCTATCCACCCCACTGTTAGAACCACAAAGAAGAGGCCAGACATACCTGCAAGTGACTATGAGACCACACTGTGTGCTCCTTGTCTCACTCACCTACTCTTCAGCTGACCTCCATTGGCTCCCATTCTTGGGCAGACTCTGGATTAGGCAGAAAGGATAGTGATAAACAAGAAACTGCTTTTCCTGAGTAGGAAAAGGAGACGGAGGGATGCACTAGCCACTTTTCCATCCCTGGGACAAAACACACAATACCTGCAGTTTAAAGGAGGAGGGTTGAATACGGCTTATGGTTTTGGAGGGCTCCATCTATTATCAATAGGCAGAAACACCATAGTGGAAAGGCATGGCAGAGGACAGCTACTCAGAGAAAAAGAAAGAGCTAAGGACAAGAATACATCCTTCCAGGTCACACCACCAGTGACCCACTTCCAACCAGGCCCCACCTCCTAACAGCACATTTAGCTGTGAACTTCTGTGGATTACCACTGAGGCATTTAGTTCCTCCATGACCCAATCACCATCCCAAATCCACCTCTGAATGCATGAGACTTTGGGGGGATGTTTTATATTTAAACTATTAGCATTCCACCTCTAAACCCAAAAGACTCATATCCATCTCATCATACAAAATGCGTTTAGTCCATGTCTAAAAGCCACCAAAGTCTTAACAGTGCCAGCAAGGTTGAAAAGTACATTTCCAAAGTCTCCTCTGAGACTCAAGGCAAATTCTTAGCTAAGCTAAAAAAGGTCAAAAAGAAAACTAAATAGTCTGAACATACAATGGCAGAAGGCAAACCTTCCCCTTCCAAAAAGAAGGAATAGCGCATAGAAAGGAATCAGACCAAAGCAAGCCTGAAAACTAGCAAGGTGAACATTAAATCCTGTAATTTCATGTCCAGCCCCCAAGGTAGGGTATGGGAAAATGTGAGCTTCAAAGGGCTTGGGCACCCCTCCCTTGGGGCCTTGCTGACTGCAATCCATGGGCTAGCTATGCTCACTGTGGCTTTCCTTGGTAGGTATCCCATGTTCCTGGCATCTCCACTGTATCTTCAGTTTCACACTCACAGCTTTAAGCATTGCCCTCTCAAGAAACTCTGTAAGAGATGGTGCCCCTGTCACACATTTTTGCTTACCTTCCTAGGCCTTCTCTTGAAGTCTTTGTAGAAGCCTCCATGACCCCATAGCTCTGCCTGCCTGAAAACCCAGCATCATGTGAATGACATCAAGGTCTACTGCCACCTTGACCAGTAGTCAGGCCCCCCTAGATCATGACTGCAGGGCTTCTGAGTGCCTGGATGGCTGAACTCAGGAATACACTTCCTTAGGCAGCCTTGAATGTGAAGGCTGCACTGGGTCTCTTTTCAAAGCAAATTCTTTCAAAGAAGTTTATCCTTTTACATACCTTAGCCTGTCATGAGTAGTCCAGCCATTTCCTGAGATGCTATCCAGGCATCTTTCTGATTGTCTTGTTGTAAAGCACTTGCCTTCTTTTTAATTCTAATCTTTTTAACAAGCACACTCTCCTTGGCCCCAACTTTATGGGCACTTTCTTTCTGGCTAAGCCTCAAATTTTTCACATTTTAAAGCTGTGCTATTTGCTCTGTCTGAAAGTGGCCAGGAGTACCAATGTCACAGCATGAATATTGGGCTGCCTTGAAATTTCCTCCAACAGATTAATTAGTTTACCTTCTTTAAATTTGGCCCCACATAAAGTCTTAGGACATAGATGAAACATAGACAAATTATTTGCCAGACTGAAATATGCATGGCCTCTGGTCCACTTCCAATAGAATCTTCATTCCTGACTGAAACCACATGAGCCTGGCCTTTATTGTCTGTATTTCTATTAACATTCTGATAATTGAACTCTGACCATAATTGCCTATCCAGCTATACTTACACCATTTGAGGGCTTCTTTAGCTAGCATCTTCAAATCTTCCCCACAGTGCAGATCTAAAAGTTCTTAACCACATAGTCAGATACAGTCAAAGTAATAACTCCAATCTCGGTATCAGTTTTCTGTATTAGTCACTTTTCCATCATGGGGACAAAATACCCAACAGGAGTAGTTTATTTGGCTTATCGTTTCAAAGGATTTAGTCCATGGTTGGTTGGCTCCAAGGCAGAAAAATTGTGGTGGAAGGAGTTAGTTAAAGAACAGCTACTCTCCCCATAGCAGTTAGGAACTAAAATGACAGAGGGGTGGCACTGGGGACAAGAATACAACCTTCTAGTGACCCCAGTGACTCTTCTCCAGCCAGGTCCCACCTCCTAACAGCACATTTAGCTATGAATTCATTAGTGGCTCTATGATCCATTCACCACCCAAAAGCCCCACCTCTAAACACCTGAGACTTTTAAAGGAAGTTTCAGTCTAAACCACAACAAGGAGCTGGGTGGAAATTGGACCTGACATTATGCACACACTCACTGGGGAGGGGAGAAAGATCGATTAGAAAATGCTGCCCCTTGCCCTGTGCTTGCTGGTAGCTATCATAATGATGCTAAGAGCAATTACAGCCTTGTACATTTTCTCAGCTAACCTTGCAGACAGTGCTGCTGCTGTCTCCACAGCACAGGGGAGAAGGCTGAGGGTCAGGTCTCTCGCTTGGGAGGTGACTCCTATTGAGAGAGGAGCGTGGGATTGAGCCCCTTGATTGGCTGCACTAAAAGCCGTGATGCCTCCATATTGACAGCGCTTGGGGAACTGAGAAGAGGACGCCCTTGTCCTGGAGTCCTGGGAAGGCCTCCTGGAGAAGGTAGCCTGGGTCTGCGTCTGTTTGTGGTTTCAAAGTGTGTTGAGAGACTGCATGTACTAGCAGATCACAACCAGAGCCAACGCAGGACTCGGACCCTGCGTTAATCAACCTGGGAAACCACCTGCTCTGAGTCAGACTTGCGGGAGCCGGGCTGCTGCCTCTAGTGACAACCCTGGGGGCTGAGCTGGTTTCCTAACGAGTGACCCACATAGCCAGGATGTGATTAATAACTGAGGCTTCCTCGATTTTCATCTCTACTTCCCGCTCAGAACCCAGCACCCAAGAAAGCCTCATGTGACCCCGACTGCTCACAGGGCACAGCCTGCTGCCAGTGGCTGCCTACAGTTCCTGCAGGCCAGCAGCCTCCAGTCTGGGCACAACCAGGCCCTCTTCCTTCTACCAGAAATCCACCCCCCTTCCCTGCCCTTGAGTCTCTGCCATAATGAAAGTGATGGTGACTGACTCCCAACTCAGAATCAAAACCTTTGCCTTTCTTGCTGATTGTTCTCTTTATTGCCATAGTGTGGAGGAATCTGTCAGATGCCACAGCAAGAAAGGGAAGAAGGCAGACAGCACTACATGTGCAAAGGCACAAAGGTGTAGATCAATCAGTGATGGGGGGGATGGACCGAGAAAACTCCTACTTAGCAGACAACACCCAGCTCATGAAACCCTTTCTATACACAGAACAACAAACATTTTTGGAGTCTGCAGAGAACAAATGAACCTGCTCAGCCAGGAGCCCAGGAGTAGCTCACACTGCCAGGTGAGGGTGGTTGGTGGGGGGGGAGCAGCTCCCTTGCACAGAAAGGGCCCAGGCTGCAGAGCTGCTCTCATGCTCCAGCCCTTCCTGAGCTACCAAAAGCCTCTGCTTGGCCCTGCTCCCCACACCCTGGTGGCCCTGTCTCCTCATTGTTGGCTACATCTTTTCTACTTGCCACCCCCAAGCTGTGCTAATGGGTACAGACTGGCAGAGCGTATCCACTCAATCGAGGCTGGGCACAGGGTCCCCTGCCGCTACCGCTGGTTCTGCCTGGGGCCCGGGATGCTCAGATGAATTCACAGTCACAGATGCTGTTCTGCTGCACTCGTTATCATCTTTTCCCTGCCGGGTGTGAAGATCCCTGAGGCCCCGGACTCAAACCTCAGCGCCAGGCCCAGGGACACCGCGTCCCACTCTTCCCGTGAACCTGTCTTAGGTTCAGGCTGCACAGGAGACGTCTGGGCTGGAGGGACCTGGGGCGACCCGGCTCACACATCTGAATCTGGACAGGGCGGTGTCAGGGAGACAGACCCCAGCCAGGGTCTGCCTTCAAGTGAAGCTCTGTGGGCCTCAGTCTTCACATCTACAGAAAGGGCCCCCTCCCCTCACTGGTGGGCGCATGGTGCAAGGTCAGGGTCCTGGAAAGTGGTTCCTGTGCCCACAGTGGGAAAGCAGCTGGAGCAGGGAAAGAAGACCCAGCAGGAGCCGGGGGTCTGGGCACAAATCCCTGTCCCTGGCTGAGCCATGTGCTCAGCCGCAAGATGGGAGCACAGAAGGAAGAGAAGGACGACTCTTCTGTAAGTGCTCGCTGGGCCTGGGGAATCTGAGCGTGCAGCACTGCCCCGCTGGCTTCCGAGGGGCCTCCCTTCCATTGTGCTGCCCTGATGGAGTCCCGGCCCAAGTTGAGACTTGGCAGCACGAGCGAGTCCAACTCCGTCAGGGTAGCCAAGGGCACACAACACAGAGGCAAAAGCCTTACCCCACATCCATTCAGCAAGCGGCGGCTTTGACCCCAGGACTTCAGACTCCTCCTTCCCCTTGCATTTGCCGTCCTCCCTGCCCGGAAGGCTCTCCCCTTAGATCTTTGCTTGGCTCACTCCTTCCCACACTCTCTTAAGCGCACATCTCAGGCACGGGTCCATCCCTTGCCTCCTGCTAGGGGACAGTGCTGCAGGCCGCGCCCTTCCCGCAGCCCAGCTGTGGGTGCGGCCGCATCTGATTAGGCTACAATTAACAGGAAACCTTCCTGCATCGGCCTGCATTACCCAC
>RJWT010040478.1:0-5000 GCA_004365215.1 Cuniculus paca
GGGAACCTCCTTACTCAAACTTCAGAGAAAATAAAATTCGGGTGCCATAAGCTATATTTTCAGGGTACAAATATCCAAAATCTGACTTGAATATTGTTCTGTATTCAACCCGGCCACGACAAGGCATCGTGCTGTGCCACACATTGGCTGTGGCCTACAGCTACAGATTCAAAGTGTGTTTGCTTCCTCGTTGGCTTCTGCATGGCTCACTCACCAGGTATGCACTACAAACTCCTTATAACACGTTTTGAACATTTTTATTCTTTCTTTCTTTCTTTCTTTCTTTCTTTCTTTCTTTCTTTCTTTCTTTCTTCTTTCTTTCGTTACATCTTTTTGATACAGCATCTCACTAGGCAGTTCAGGCTGGCCTTCAGCTCACTTTGTAGCCTAAGCTGTTTTCAAACTTGTAACGATCCTCCTGCCTCAGCCTCCTGAGTGCTAGGATTATAGGCATGCACCACCATACTTGGCCACATGAACATTTTTAAAAACCTTAAATTCCTCTGCTATTTAAAAAAAAATAGGCAATTTTAGCTTTTAAATGGTGCAAAATGTTTCCGAAGCCGAAGGTACAGCAGGAGGTGATCTGTTACTGACTTTGCTCCCCTTCCTGCAGTCTCTGACCAAGGGCAGGGGCCTGGGGAGACGCCTCGAAACGCTGAGAAGAGTGGGGACCACGAGCTTGAGCCAGGTGGACCTCAAACGCTGCACCCACACATTCTCTGCAAGTTACGTCCTGTGACGCAGGGCCCAGCGCGATTTGCATATGTCGCCACAGCTTCCGGGCCTCCGCAGACACCATAGAGGATGTGCTGCTCATTATGTCAAGAAAATAGCCAATTAGAAATCAGACACAAATTCAATAAGCTGCCGCGTGAGTGTTGAGAACAGATGAGTTCTTAAATAAGTTTGCTAAATTAATGCTTAACTCCATTCTCGTGGAAGAATATGTCCTAATTACACATTTCTATAGCTTTATTGGCCGTGACATGATATACAATCAGAAGTGTCAATGTGTTCAGTGACTATAGATATATATATATATATATCCCACAGCCAAATGTTGAAGATGTCATGCATCTTCTTATTGCCCATTCACAGTTTTGTTAGCAATTCAATGCTGACTTTTAATCTAGATAAAATATGCATTTCCTGTGTATTTCTATTTGTGTGCATTTACCCTTCCAGAAATATGTTACGACTGTATGCAAAGGTGTAATGATAGTAATTTCTTGTTTTTGCAGAAGAGACATTTGCTTCCCAAATGACTACTCTGGACCTAAGGACATTTTGTTCTGCGATCATCATTCCTAATGTCCCGTGCGTGATTTACAAATAACGTCTGAAATGGTCAGGGCTGTTGTTTATAACGGCAAGGACTCTGTGCCATTTCCTTTACATCATGATACTAAACCCTGCGGTCACTAACCGCAACATTTGACGAATACGCAGGTACCGTATCCCTAATAGGCCAGGGCTTGAAGCGTGTGCTGATTCTCATGTTCCCCTGACTTTTAGTGTCCAGACACTGAGTTTTTATTTTTAAAATGCGATGGAGCTGGATACCCTGGGCCCTGCCATTCTAAAAGCAGGTACCTGTGCAAGTGGCCCTGACAAGAAGTGGCCCAACGGCAAGCGTCCTTCTGTGGCTGCAGCGAGCCAGCCAGATGTGACACCCTTGCCCAGGAAACGCGCTTTACAAGCTCTCAGGCGAGCGCCCGCCTGCTGCCTGACCCTCTAACTCATTACGGGGGAAATGAATTCAAATTGCTTGAAAAGAAGCTACCTCTTTTATCTTCCCACGGACTGACAGGCAACTACAAAGTTCTCCGACGGGATTGCAACTTACAAGCTGTACTGCATCGCGGGGACGATTCCCCCACCGGCGCCTCTCCCAGAGGGCAGCGTGTCAGATATACGGCCTGCACGCCCGGCAGCTCAGAGAGCACACATCTCCCTGCACACTAAAACACAGACGCCAGGGACTATAAAACAAAGCTGTCCCTTTCCCAACAGCATCAGCCTTCCCAGAGACTCCTTGGAAGTCAAAGGGCTTTCCACGTCGAATTATTTCCTTTCTGTTCCCAAGAAAATGCGTCTGTATCTTTCTTTCTTCTTGCAATTTTCATTAAACACAGTTTATTCTGGGGGAAAGAAAAAGGGATTCAGAGAATCGGGTTTGTGCAAAGGTCTCTCGGTGTCTTTAGGTAACCTTGAAAGACGGACTGCATTTTTTTTTTCAAGATTCTGCAGAGATTTACAGCATTGGACTATGTTAATGCTTTAAAACACTCTCTGGGGACTTCCAGCCCTTGGAAAAAGTGAGCCTATTCCAGGCGGTGGGATCGGAAGGTGCTTAAAAATATGCATTTACCCGGTTTGCGCTCAGTGAGGTTGGGCCACCTGTGCACTTTGGATTGATCTTTTGGTTCTAGATGGCAATGAATGCCCGAGGGCAGACACCACACACTGGTGTTGGCCGGAGACACTGGCTCTCATCCTGGGAGGCAATTTCTATGCTCAGAGGATAGGATGGGATGATTGCATCGCCTTTACACTCCTCGGTCTTTCTAGCTGGCCGAATCCTATTGTGTCTTCAAGCCCCCCACCTTTCTGACACCCCCAGGGTAGTGCCGACCTCTACTCCTTTGCCCTTCAATGCTTTCCTATCTCTTTTTTCCTCTGGTGTGAATGGTCTTCTTCGTTTGTCTGACCACTTTGCTTTAGTTTTCCAGTTTGTTTCATAGTATCCTCCTCTGATTTCTACCAGCAATTACTGGTGGAAGAAATGCAAGCAAAGCATGAGAAACAAAGATAAGTACACAAGTCGTCAAGAGTTTTCCTGCATAATCATTAAAACTTACTAGAAGGCGTCCCCTTATCCTTCTGTCGATTGCTACTTTAAAGCTTCTGACTCACCCCTGTAATCTCTTGTTTTTCAGTGTGATTACTCCAAATTACTCTGCTTTGGAATTATCTGCTCTCACCAGGCTTTTTGTTTTAATTTGCTGAGAAATTATATATGTTGTAGAAAATTTAAAAATTCAGTTCATAAAAAAGGAAAAAGGGGAGGATAAGCCATTCCTAATGTAACCACACATTAGAGATAATATCGATATTCTTTTCACATTTCCACACTCCATTTTTAAAAAAGTCTCCAAAGCAAATCAGTTTTGTTGTTGTAGTTGTTACTAATTAGGGTCATTGGTTCTCCAAAGCAAGGTAACCCTATGATTAATGCTAATTTTATATGTTGCCCTTTCTTCTCTTTCTTTTCTTCTCGCCCCACCTTTATGAAGATGCATTCCAGGTTGGAGGTTTATGTATCTTCTGCATAAAATTGCTCCAATCCTAAATATGGTACCTCCCTTGGTTCAGGATAAAGAATTGTCAGAGACCCTCAGGTGGTTGTTCTCCTCATGTGATTTTATCAATCTGCTTTTTCTCCTTCTTCTTTCTTCTTTCTTTCTTTCTTTCTTTCTTTCTTTCTTCTTTCTTCTTCTTCTCCTTTCTCTTCCTCTTCCTCTTCCTCTTCTAAAATCTTTTACTTTCCGGATGCAGAAAGAGTGATTTGCATTTACTTTCTTTTTCCTCAATAATCCATATTTTCCTTTTCTCTAATAAATGCCTTTATTCTGTGCCACAACATGAAATAAGAGATTAGAAGAAAGAGGAATTTAAAGATGGAAACTAAGCTGCAGTGCCATTCTCTCTAGCAGGTGAGAGCAAACAGTGCACAAAGGGCTCAGCAATTAGCATACCCTGGCACTCTGTCTTGGAAAAGGAGACACAAAACAATCTGTCAGGTTATCAAGCCACGCAGATCACTTCCCAATTCATTCAAAAGGTAGGGTGGTGAAGAATTAAGTAATTCACAGGAGACTCCGCAATAACCACTTATGAAAAAAGCAGGATGCCTGCGCTAGGGCATGGTATTGTGTACTAAGAATAGCACCACTGAGAAGAAACTCAGGAAAGTCTAGTGCCAAAGAGAGGGGCATCTGCAGGAAGTGTTCTGTGGTAACTCAAAATATTTTCTTTTTATATTTACAGGGCTATTTTCTGTTTAAGTTCCTACGATTGGAGGGTTTTATAACACCTGTAGTTGAAAATATTTTTGAATCTTTATAAAATGATTGTGTAAATCTACATTCTCAGCACAGCCTTTTTCATGTACCTGGATAAATAAATTAAATAGAATTTATAGTTTTAAAACCAGTCTCAGGGAAGGCTATTTCCTACTGCCATGCTATAAATTATTTTAGTTTTTATTCCCAAATTTACACATTTAGGTGATTTTAAAAATTGCACATTAGGTATGCAAGGAGGTACTCTAAGCCTGTGACCTGTAGTTCCAATGTTCAGATAACACGTGTGAAGAGACGAAAGCCCCGCTGACTACCTGCTGGCTGCTGGGAGGTGCCTGCTCATCTGTGCCAGGTAAGGAGGCGTCTGCTCCTGAGATGCAGTGAGCAGAGAATTTGGCCCAGGTCAGCAAGTGGTGCCTGCATCTTCTGGAAAAGCTCATCTCGTCACATGGTCTGCATAATTGAGGGGATGCTTTGAGTCAGGCATAAGCCCACAGAGCTAAGTGCTCATCGTTGCTCTTAGGAAAACCTTAGCAAGTGGCAGAGAGCGTCTCCTCATCCATCCCATGGGTGGTTTTGGTGATCTATTAATTTCTGTCATTCATACTGTGTGTGTTTGTCCTGTCATTCTCTCACTAGGTTAAAGAGCTCACATTATTACAGCTTGTAATTAAAACAAAGTCTCTCCAGATTATATCTGTCCACTTGTCACACCCATACCTGGTTTCTTCGTGGCTTCAAGTGCTCGTGATGATTTGACGAGTTCATCTGCCTCATCCTCTCTGCTTGCAGATTCTAAGAGGGCTGAGATCCTTGGTCTAAACTACTATACACCTCAGGTTTGGTTTGTTAAAAACTAGCGGACAATCTAAGCAATCAGGTTATTATTTTCTACCTGATAAAATTTCTGTA
>RJWT010040478.1:10000-12493 GCA_004365215.1 Cuniculus paca
AAAGAGAAGAAATGCATATGGTCTGTTTTCATAAGTGCCTGCTAGCAGGGACAGCTTTTTGGCTTTTATCGAAAAGTCCAAACAAGCATCATGATTCATAATCTGGTTTTTTTTTTTTTTTGAGCTGTGTGGCTCTTAGGTGCATAAAGACGGTATCATGCTGATGGTAAGAAATGAATGCACGTGAGTGACTGCAGCCCTGAGGCATAACCACACACAGAAGAAATCAGCCTATACAAAAATCAGGGAAGAATGAGCTGTTGCAAAATAAAAAAGTGATCCTAAATTGCACAGGGGTCGGAATGCTTTCAATAGCTAAATAAGTAGAATAACTAAGGGACCAGAAGATTAAGTTGGCAAGAGGTTAGAGAAGCAGTCGAGATTGTTTATTATCTTTTTATCACTGGATTAAACCTGATAACTAATCACCATAAACTCCTAAGCATCACTTATACATATTTGACATTTTACAACCTATTGAATATGTTGATAATTCTGACCTTATGATTAAAGTACAAGCAGGCTCCGGCCTCAAAAGAAGGTGATCAAACACGAAATCCTTAGGCAGGCAAATATTCTCAATTATGAAGGCTTTATTTGTTAAGGTGAATACGCTTTCCCAATTATGAAAATAAATGTGAAAAAGACAGAGTGTTAATTTTTAATAAGTACGAGGTCACAAGATGTTTTATTTTAATCAGAGAAAGGCTACAGGGTTCTTTAGATCTTTAATTCCTACTCATTTTTTTTTAGTTTAATAGCTATGTACAAAAAATGATAAAAGAAACTAGGTTTGAAAAATAGCCATTCGTCATTTTAATATTTCATAATAATGCAGTCAGTTTCATTATGTCTATGTGCACAGCCCAAAGTATTGTATAGAAAACTATTTTAAAAGCTTCCAAATAAAACGAGACTCAGAAAGTTGATTAAGGGCAATTCTAGGTAATTATATTATTATCCTCAAATACCTGGCTAATTCAAAATAAATATTTTTTTTAATTTCCTTAAGTATCCAGATAAATATTGCAGCTTTTAATCTACATTAAATTTAGCCTTATGCTATTTTGCTCTGACCAAGATTTATTTTTAACCTTTTTTATTTTCATATTTTGCCTTAAAGTAGTCTTAAGGAATGGACTCTCAGGAATATAAAATGTTGGCTTGTCTTTGACCTGGAAACCTCCTTTGACACAGAACAATGTAGAGAACATATAAATAATAAAATTTTCATCCTTAATAAATCTCTTACAATGTACTACAACCTCAAGTATAAATAGTATTTCATTTCATTTTTTACTCCCATCCCTTTCAAGGTAGACATTGGTGATAGTGGTGAGATCTGAGGCTTAGGAAAATAAGCCTGTTTTTCTAGGAGGTCCAGCGGAAAAACAGTTAGAGCAGCTTTTCATGTGGGATTTTCTTGACCATAACATAAACTGCTATTACGATTCAGATGTCCTAAATAACAGAGTGATTTGCTTCTTTGCAAAAAAAAAAAATAGATCACGGAAGTGTGAAGTATGTGTGTGCGTGTGTGCGTGTGTGTGTGTGCATGTGTGTGTTGTATTTATGCGCATAACATGTCATCACCAAGAAACCACAGCAGCTTTTAAACCACAGCACACAGCAGTGACCTGTAGTTTTGCACCTCAATCTTAAAACGACCCCTGGAGAATCGATCCAATGAGGGCTCCCAGGTCAGATGTGGCTATAAAATCCTCAGCCTCAGACCCCACCAGTTTGTCTACCGCTGGCTGAGTGAGGGGCCTATGGAGAGACTCACTGAATGTTATTACGGAAATGCAGGATGTGAAAGCGTTCTTCCTGCTGTAACCGAAAACAAGGAAAACCTTTCAAAACGTTCTACATTCATTGTTTCAAATATTAAAAACAAAACTGTCCTCTTTAATGGATTGGATTTGACAATGCTTGTTACCCCTTCAAGATCTAAGGCACCCAATTGTTTTTACATGAGAGTTTCTTCAAGAGTCCAATGCATGAAGAGGACAAGGACCCAAGAAACCCCAGGGGAATCAGACGGGTGCAGGGTCACTCTCCCTCTGCACCAGGAGCAGCCAGCTTTGGTTAGTCCAGGAGAACAAAATCTACGGTGCTATCAGCATTAACACAGTTATCAATGTAGACTTTATGTGCCCACTTTTGTTTTTTAAAACATTGTACTATAAAAAAATTTTCCCCCTTCACTGCTTTTTCTATTATATGAGCACCTTGCCAGTTTTAAGGGTGAATTGTACCATGTTTGAGACACTGGAGCATATTTGCTAAAGAAAAGAACAAAAGGTATTTTCCTACATGCATGCATAGCAATGGTATTAAATATGTAGAAAATTTGCAAGAAGCAGGCTTTTCTTTCTAAAAAGAAAAAACATCATTAAGGGATGTTGTTTAGTGAACAAAAATAAGATTTTCAAAAATGTATAGTTTGATTTTTGCCAGCAAAATATTTAAGAATAGAAATCATAAACATGA